>VDFB02000003.1:405757926-405857103 GCA_007258455.2 Sequoia sempervirens
ACAAAGTTGTGCATATCATGATACAATGAGGCCAACATCACTGGGCCCCATGGCAACAATGTCCTATAGAGCATTGTGCCATACAAGGCCCCATCCTAGGTTGAATCCTTTGCTCTGTCAATTAGGAGCAACTAAATCAGAGATGATCACTGCAACTATCAACCTGAAAGTGGGAACTCGACCTCTGTACATATCGAGGTCAATTTGTGCAGTGACTAGAAAAATGTTCTCAATATCCATCACCTCATGGCAGGAATCGTAACCACCATCAGAATCGCATATCACACACACAATTTAACCTTAAAGCTAGGGTTTATCATCATTTTCACCAATATTGCCAATTGGGGCTTATTTTGCATCATTTTTTTCATTTTTGGCATGTTTTTTTAATCTTAGAGCCTTTTTGACACATTGAGGTAGCTTTTTACCTTTGTTGAGAAATCAACCCAAAATTCTAAATTTCCACCCAATTTTTTGAGGGGGCATGGAATCAACCTAATCCTTCTATTGGGGTATCTAAAAAAAATTAATTTTTTTTAATTTTTTGATATAAGTAGTAATTTTCATGTGAAAAGGCATAAGTCTTTGAACCGAAGCAGTCGGTACCTTGCTTCAAAGAGGGGAAAAATGTAGACACTAAAAAATGTATCAAAGCATATCATACACTCCAATCAAGTATACTAACATCATTTCATTCTCTTTTTGCTTAATTGATTAAATTAGCCTAGCTATTTATTTAATTGGATCATTTGCATCTATTAACCTAATCAATTTAATTAGGTTAATTCCGCCCTTTCATGCTAACATTTCTTCCTGTTAAATTAAATAAATCAAACTATTTAATTTAATTCCCTAATTATTCTTATTTAATTAAATAACCCTAAGTTATTTAATTAAATGTCATTTCACAATTCCCCATTCATTAAATCAATTTATTTAATGAATATCATCTAATGATTCTAAATCCCCTAATTGCATTAATTGACATTGTTTAATTAGAAATTATATAACTAATCTAATTCCCCCCACTTGCAAGGGAATATTCCAAAGTAATATTCCTTCCCCTTTTGCACAACTTAATGTAGTTTTAATTAACTAAATATCCTTTTTTCCTCCACCCATGATTATTCCAAGGAATATTCTTTTCTCCTCACTCACTTGAAAAAGGGAATATTCCTTTTTTCTCAACAAACTTACTTAGCTTCATATGCAAGTTATCTCCAAAACTTCTTGTGCAAGTTAACTTTTTACCTCTTGTACAAGTCAAAAGTGTGTTTGTTTGAGGGAATGTGAACCCTTGATTAAATTTCATCTTGAATTCTCACCAATTGATGAGAATCCATGATCCATGCCTCCAATTTCTTCCATCCTTAACTGTTGATTAGCTTTTTTAAATCTCAACCCTCCATTTCTCATTTGTTTTCCTATAAATATAACACTATTTGGAGACAAATGAATCCATTTTTTTTTTAGAGAAAATTCATGTTGTTGAAATCACTCACACTCACACTCAATTTCAACTCACTTTTAGCATATTTTAGTTCATTTTAGTTGCACAATAGCTTAGCTTCCATTAATGGCTTCCATAATTCATTCATTTAGCTAATTAGAGAATTAGATGTTTGAATCCTTTTAGTTTAAATCTCATTTATATTAGCTTAGAAATTGTGTATTTTCATCTTTTAGCATGAAATCATGTTAGATTAGCTTGTGCAACATACTAATTTTTAGCATAAATCATGTTTTCATTCACATCTCACAGTCGTTTCATCAATTATCTTCAATAGAATCGATTGAAACAAGCTCACTGATCACAAGATTGGGAAAGGGTTGTCATTTCACATCAACATGGCATGAATATAAAAATGAGATAAGTTTCAAATGGGTTAGAATATAAATTTTAATGTTTTCATAATTTAGAATGCTTTGTTTTAATGAATGTTTAGTTTAACTTTAAATTCAATTAATTTTATTTAGATTAAGTATTAGTGGAATGAATGTTTTGATTCTTCATGGATCAAGATTAATCAATCCATACTAATATCCTTTGTCGATAGTTTGCATTGGGTATGGCTTCCTACAAAGCCTTCACAACCTCATTTATCAATTCTCCACTCTTTTGATGAGTCTCAATTATTTAAATTGAAGCTTCTAGAGTGGAATAAATCTCCTAATTGAAGCTTCTAGAGTGGAAATATCTTGTCCAAGTCCACATTCCCCTATTGCATAGGAAATTGTAGTAGTTGGGCAGACAAAACAAGCTAGAACTATAATTACATAGTAGATTCTTTAAAGAATCTCTGGAAGTGCCAAAAGATTCACTAGTTTCCTTCAAGCCTTCCTCTATAGCCTTCTCTTTCAATTCTGTCTCCTTGTCTCTAGTGTTAATCGTTGTCTCCACTTTTGTCTTTCGTTCTACATCACTAAAGGCATATTCACTCTTTTTTCTCATCATCCTTTTCTATACCATTTGTACCATTAGATAGTTATGTGTTATCCAAAGGGATGATTGTCTTTGGTTGGTCTTGAGTGTTTTCTACCTTTCCCTCATATACTAGAGGAGGTGTAGAAGCATCCTCCTACTTTTCCTTCAGCATCTCTTTCAACTTCTACATTTTCCTCTATAGTATCTTACACATCCAAAATAACATTAACAAGTGTGTATTCCCTACTTCTATTACATGCATGGTGAGAATAATCAAGATGTACATATTCTTCAACATTCTCATTTGGAAGAGGCATCTCCATATTCATTTCTTCTTTTTTCTCCAGGGTCATCCCCAATCTTTGTACTAAGTCTACAACCTTTTTGGCAAACTCTTTTCAGAGCCTCTTGAGATCATTCTAATCTCTACTCATGAGGTTTGTCACCATTTTCTTTGTTCTAAATTCATTATTGATCAATGTAGCAAATGTGGCTTTATTTTCCTCAAAAAGAGGAGAACTAATCTTTTCCAATGCATAGGATTTCAATTTAGCCTCTTCCTCCATGGCTTCTCATCTTCTCTCAATCAATGCATTCCATAATTCTAGAGGTATTTATTTTTCTATATTCCACATATCTACTTCAAGAAAAATAATATATTTTCCAATAGCTTCAACAATGGTGGCCTTGTCCATGTCATCTACCTCAATGTATAGTACAATAGTTTCCTCTAACATTTCATGTTGGACAATACCATTGAAAGTGCATCTACCTTCATAGGACCATGAGTTCTTACCAAAGGTTTCTTCTTTTTCTTTTTCTATTCTTTTGGTGTTTTCTTCTTCCTAGATTTTTCCTTCTTCTCTCTCTTGTGGATTACAAATGCTTTTTTTCTTTCTCTACTTGAGCCTCTTCATCTATATCGACAATATCAACTTTTTGCTTCTTTGTACTTGCTTCATCTTGTGAAGCTTCTCATTTCCTCTTATAGACCAAATTTGGTACTTCTTCATCATCCATGTTCACACCCAAGTACTGCTTTTTGGTAGCATTGGTCTTCACCCTCCTTTTCATAGGGCCAAATTGTCCTTCTTTTGGAGAAGCCTTTTCCTTCTCAGGCCTCTTTTATTGTTTTATTAGAGAAGCCTTTTCCTTCACTAGAGCACTCTCAGGTACTTTCCTCTTCTCTTTTGAGGTAGGCTTAGTGTCAGAGGATTTATGAGCAACTGAAGGAGTGGTAGCTGATCTACTAGATCTTCTTTCACTTGATGAATCTCCTAGAGAACTAGACATATCCTTATATTTTTCTACTTGTTATTTAGAGAGGGCCATAGCCTTCACAAGTGTTACAACCATTTTCTCCACTATCTTCTTTATTTTTTATTTCCTTTGGTCCAAGTGGACTTCCATTTATTTCTCTTGATATGTTACATTCCTCTCTTTGAAGATGTATCTTAGCTTTCTCAACATGTAATCTACAGACCCTACAATATCTTGCTCAAAAATTTCATATCCCATTTTTGACATGAACACTATTTTAGGCTCAACAACCTATATGATAGATTCATCCTTTGTCACCAAGAATGTAATGTCATTCTTGTACTTCTCCACCATATTTTAGGGAATCCTTTGCCTTTCTTTCATCCTCTTATGAAAAATTGCAAATAATTCCACAAGGGCATCATCTTGTGCCTTAACATCTCTAAGAAATCTTAAGAAATCTCCAATCTAGTGTGCTACAAGTCTGCCTTGTAGCCACAAAACCCCCTTTATTCTTGGGATTTCTTTCAAGAAATAAAATAAAAAACATATGACTAGTGTGCCATATCTAAAAGGATATCTTGAATCCTTTGTCTTTTGTAAATTCTCCATCAAGTGTTATCTCAAAAGCTTGCAAAATTCATAGTCAGCTCCTTTCTCTACCATTTCATGGGTAGTATTGATGGTGGTGGCCAAAATAGAGTTTTCTCTATTTTAAAAAGTATATTTTGTAGCCAATTATCATTATGACATACTTCACCATAGGATTCTTGGTCTTCTTTACTATTAATTTCCTCTTGTCATATGTCACAAGGGTAAGTTTGATCAATACCTCATTCTTTATCGATTTAAGCACCATAACTAGTCTAGTTGAGCATAACCCTTTAACTTCCCTAATCACTTCCTTTGTGATCTATTGAAATGATGGATGTACAATGTCCCTAAATCTCTAGCCTTCAAGAGGACCTTTTCCAAGAAGAAATTCAACCACAAATAAAATTTTACAACTATGGGCATGCAAATGGAGATTATCTGATTGATATCTAGAATATGATTACAAATGTACATATGCCCTGATTATATAGGCATGAATGAGATACAACATGCAATATTATGTTTCCATGTGTCATGATCTAAAAAAATTTGACAACATGTGAACCCTAACTAACTACCTAGGGAATGATAAAGTGATTGAGATAAGTTCTAGAAAAGATAACTCATCTTCTAGAACGAATCTTATCTCCTACAAACATGGAAAGGGTAATGACCCCATTATTTATGATTTCCTAATGATGAAACCTAGGACTTAATTAGTTAAATAAAATACCTAAGTAAAGTTATGCTAGTGTAATAAATAATTAATTACACTAACACCCCCCCATAAGTGTAACTTATTGAGGAAATGAAAAATGCAATGATTATGCAATGATGATGATGATGATGGGTCCCGACTACATGATTGCCATTATTGGTACCTATTTACAAATGAGAATGAAAATGCAAGTAATCTCCTATGAACAGAGAAAAGGGGAAAATTGAGTGGGAAGAAAAGCCCTCTCCAAAAAGGAGTTGAAATGCAAAAAAGTAAGGATGGAGGACTACATGATACCCCCCAAGTACACCGTCTATCACATGGATACAATACAATCAATATCCCCCCCATAGGGAGGAAATAGAGAGATTATATAGCCCCCCCCATAAAATGTGATCACCTACAAGAATGGTAAGTTTCTGAAGACAAAACATGATCCAATGTCAACAAACAACTTGTCTCCCTTTCAAAAGAAACAAAACCAAGTGCAAGTGTAGGGACTCCTCCCATTCCAAATAGGAATTGAAGGAAGGTAGGATGAATGTGAATGATGATGATGTCTCTAAACTCTACTCATGTATCTCCTTTCCTGATGAAGATGGAGATACCACAATCAAATCAGGTACATGCCCAAACAATGTAGAAGGTGACAAGTGAGGGCTATGCAAAAATTGATGTTGAACAAGATTCAAAGATTACAATACTAGATTGCCCCCCCCCCATAATGAATTGTCCTTAAAACCACTAAAAGAATTATGAAGCAACAAAGATGTCCAAACCACATGTCTCCCACTAGGAAGAAGCAAATCCAATGGTAGATGCTGAAGAAACTCCAACTCCTTAATGGAATGAGAGGGAAGAAGTTTCATACATGAAATCTCAGAAGAGAAAAAAAGCGCCTCCAAGATAGTCTATGGGTCTCCAATCAAGGTCAAGACAAAGGGATGTGGGGACTCAAGAAAACTCTCCAAAGTAGGATCTAAATAGAGTGATATCATCTTAAGAATGTCCTCCAAACTTGTAGAAATAGCCAATTCAGTAATCCCTGAAATGAAGTCATCCTATGATGTCAAGTCTGTAAAGTTGAGTGTGTCCTAATGAATAATGGAAGCCTTAATAAATGACTCTAAACAAGGAATCACTGAATGTTAAGGGATACCAATAGTTTCTCATGGAGAAGAAGGAACATCTAAAGAAACCTTGTCAACCTCTTCAGAAGATTCAAGACAATCCAAACAAACAACCTCCTGCACAACAATATCATCATGGGGTACTTGATCTAAGGAATGATATTTTGAATCATAATCATTGGGGAATGGTGGAGTATATGAATCTCCATATAGCTCCCAAATCTTAGTCCAAAGGATGTGAGGACAATCACAATGATTAATAGATCTCAAAATATCACAATCAACTTGCATTGAAATTATCTCCAAGATAGTGAATCTGTTGCAACTCCAAGAAAGTTCATGAATACCTTCACTTGGATGGGGAACTATACCATACAGATGTGGCAATAATTCAAGTGATTAGAGATGATGGATGATACCATCTCACCATTTTTTATAGTTTCCTTTGTGCAACATAGTCAAAGAAGGATAATATGCAAGCCCCATAATGTACTATCAAAATTCTTCCAAAAATAAAAAGACAATTCCCTTCAACAAAAAATAGAAACTTACAAAGATGATATACAACTAAAGTGATGCCACCCAATGCAAATATCCTTTTCCCAAGTTTCAAGATATCCAAGCTATTGAACAAATGTACCAAATTGAAAAAATATAATGCAAGAGTACCTAGACCTGAAACTGATCAAAGTGAATGGACTGATGAAAAAACTCTGAAATATCTTCTTAATGCCATTGGAATCATCAGATTTCAACAATATGATGTGAATATATTGGTTGTTGAGTCTAGAATGAAGGGTTGAGTTTAGTTGACTATATATTTTTTTGATAGTAGAATATTGCAAAATAGATGTCACCATTGAAAGTAGAGCAAATCCTCTTTTTGACAGTATCTTGTTTGCTAAATTGATACCCTGGTGAAAAGTTATGAAAAAACAAAAAAAAGGTCTATATTAGGCACTCTACAGGCTAAGTAGGGGAAAAAATTCGGCCCCCAGGTGCTAAGCACTTGGTTCCTAATATGACCAGCATGGAATATAAGGCAAAAAAAAGTGCTCCCTCCTAGAGCGGGGTGGGTGTGGAGCAACCTGGGCGGAGATCTTAGTGGTGGCATTGTCAAAGTCAACAAATCCTCCCAATGAGACAACTGGTGGTTGGGGCCACAAAAGACTTTGGCATCATTGGCAGATGGGAGATAGTCGACAACAACTGGTGAGTAGGCTAGAATGGGTAAACAACACTGACGTAGGGTTGTCTGATGACCAGAAAGACACCAATGATGAACGAACGATGGATGGCTAGTGGGGTCATTGATGCGATAGGACGACTAGGGCATGGTCCCCTGCAAAAGAACTAAATGTGGCTGACAAGAAATTTTTAGTGTAGTTTGTGAAATATAAAATGGCCAAAAGAAAATCAAAGGGTTTGGTTTTTAATATTGCCAAATGGAAATTAAAAACAAACAAAAAAAATTAGTATATTTTATCAACCATACAAAAAATATTATCTGCAAAAAATAAAATAAAGCCTGTGATATATATGTAAGCTAGGAAATAAAAATTCTGATGAAAATATATTATGCTCAATGATTTAAAAAATCAAATCTTTTATGCCGACGGAAGAATACAATTAAAGCCTACTTGTAGATTTTTTTTTTTTTGCAAACTATAGAAAGTTGCCAAATTTTTTTTTGCAAAATTAATAACAAAAGCCTTGATTTTTCCTGAAAATGAAAATGGCCTTTGTCTAATTTTTTTTTTCCATAAAGGAGAACTGATTGGGGTGATTGTTTACTACAAATTTGTATAGATCATACCAGTTGATTTTGCAAACCCTAAAATACCTTTGATGGCTCCCAAGATGATGAATCTAAATTTTATGAATGAACAGGTGATCCTAGGGTTTTGAGGCCTTCTGAAGATGATGGAAAGCTCGGATCTAACTCAATATACTTTAGAAATCAGCTTGGTCCCTGGGTGGAGTCAAGTAGCCTGCAATGGAAACCTTCAAACCTACAATGAATCTCTCTCACCCAACTTTTTTGATCCTAGAATGAACTCTCAATGTAATGACTCTGATACCATTTTGAAATGATGAATGCATAATGTCCTCAAAGTTTTAGCCTTCAAGAGGACCTTTTCCAAGAATAAATTCAACCACACAAAAAGTGTTGCAACTAAGGGCATGCAAATGGAGATTATCTAATTGATATCTAGAATATGATTACAAATGTACATATGCCCTAATTATATAGGCATGAATGAGATATAAGATGCAATATGATGTTGCCATGTGTCATGATCTAAAAACATGTGAACCCTAACTAACTACTTAGGGAATGATAAAGTGATTGAGATAAGTTCTAGAAAAGACAACTCATCTTCTAGAAGGAATCTTATCTCCTACAAACATGGAAAGGGTAATGACCGCATTATTTATGATTTCCTAATGATGCAACCTAGGAATTAATTAATTAAATAAAATACCTAAGAAAACTTGTGCTAGTGTAATAAATAATTAATTACACTAATATGATCATCCCGGGCGTATCCATTCACACAAACTTGTCATCAATGTGGCTCAATGCAATTCTCACCCAAGAATTATTGTGGAAAAAGTTGGGAAACCCTTGGCAAACATCAAGCTTCTTCACAACCAAATTTGGATATTCTAGCTTCAATGAAAAGTCATCACTAGTGAGCTCATTTTCCCATGCATTACCAAGCTTCAAATGATCATACTCTTCTAATTTTCCATGAAATGCATATTCTTATGTCCTCTATATGAAAGACACCATCGGGAACCCTAGAAAATGCACCTTTCAAGTTGACCTCCATGGACTTATCAGGATGTTTCTTGAATTTAGGATGGGATCTTTCTATGACCTTAATAACCCTTGGAGTTTCCATTGCAAATTATTTCAAAATACATTTTTGAAAAACTAGGGTAGGAGAAAAACTATAAATACCTTCTACTTCACTTTCCAGCTAGGGTTTTGTGTGTACTAAAACTCAATCACTCCAATCACTCCAATTCATTTTTTCACTGCTCTTCTCTTCTCAAATGCTCATTTCAAATGGATTTTTATTAAGTGTAATCACTTATAAACCTTTTCCACTTAACCTAATTTTGCATTGAATACTCAAATTGAAAAGCTGGTAAAAAACCATGTCTACACAGTCAAACACTTCACAATTTTTTGTAACTCAATATTTCCTACCGAGATCTTCTCTAATAGATCAAACACATTCATCTACATCTCATATCCACATGCTGAAGCATCAACACCATTTTTTGGTAAGGGATGGAATATTTCCATTCAATCTCCCCTTGAGCCAAAGCTTTCTTCTTAGTTTCTAGAGTAAACATCTTAATTGGATGCTAGTATAGACTCATCCTTAACATCTATCTAGATTCCTTATTTTCCTAAATCTTGTAGATCTATTTCTTCATCTCTATAGGATCAACCTTTTTCACTGGATCAGTCTTCTTTACCAAGTTATCCTTCATATTTTTTCTTTTGCAGAGCTTAGAAATGTGTCTAGGTCTATTATAATTGTAGCATATGACATTATTTTGACCAATCTTACCTCCATTAATTCTAGATTTGCATTGATTAGATTTATGACCAAATCCATTACATGTATAACTATAGCCATTGGAATATTGAACCATTCTACCATTGTTATATACATTTGTCATTTGACTTTTGCATTCATTAGCTTTATGGTCAGGTATTTTACAAGTAAAGCACTGTCCAAAAAAATATTGAACATTCTAATTCATTCTTCTTCTACATTTCATAGCCTTATGTCCAAATCTATTACAAGAATAATAGAAATCATTAAAATATGGGTAATTTTGTGCATTTGGTTATCTTACCGGTGGTCTTCTAGCTTCATTCCTTTGATTCTAGATCTTCTTTCCATTTTCCTTCTTGTCTTTAGTCTTATTTTTAGGCCAGTTTGTAGTTTGATTTGTATTTGATCTTTCTTCTATCTCAAGCCCTAATCCAACTTTGTCTTTAGATCCCTTTTTATTTGCAATCATTTCATCAAGATTTGTAGAGCTCATTTTCATTTTTTCTTCATGACTCCTTGCTTTTTTAGGATCTGATTTTAGATGCACATCTTCTTGTTCAAGCTTTGTGCATTCTTCAAATTTTATTTTCACTATTGCATTCAAAAATTATTTATTTATTTATCCTTCTTCAACTTGCACATTTAGACTGGTAATTAAATCATTGGGTTGCTTAAATTTCTCATTAACTTCCTTATAAATTTCTTTGAACTTCTTGATTTTCTCTCTTAACTTTTTGATACATTTATTTGCTTCTTTGACATTTTATTTTAGATCATCATTCTCACTTTTAGTTCTTTCTAAATCTTCAAGGGCTATTCTAAGTTCTCCATTTATGTCAACCATGCACTCTTCTTCTGTAAACCCAACAATAGGTATCTCTTCTAGAGGAGCAGGAAATATTCTAATAGCCATGTGTTCAACATCCAAGATCTTCCTAAAGCAATTAAGCTCCTTCCAAGGAACCAAGCTCTGATACCAATTTTTGAACACCTTGAATATTGAGAAGGGGGTGAATCAGTATTCTTCTAAACCACTTAAACATTTGAGAATTCAATCATCATAGTATATTCAACTTGTAGTAATGAATGAAAGCATGCAAATAACCACCAACATCACATAACACATGAACACCATATTTTTACGTGAAAACCCAAAATGGGAAAAACATGATGATGATTAGCTCATAATATATTATAACCGATTATAGTATATTACATAAGTGCTCATTGAAAGTGGACTCACTACCCACTAAAATAATAAATATATAGAAGAGATTATGGAACACAACCAAGTCTTGAATTGTTACAACTGCATCTAACATATGCATGAATTATAGTTCCATTGAAGCTCAGAATATAGACTTTACACACTTCATACTAATATGAATTAATACTTTTCTCTACTTTGCATTTTCCCTATATTCACATATTTTTCCTCCAAAAACTCTTATCACATGTCACACCCCACAAAACACCATAAAATATTCTTCATTTATATTATCTTCATATAGAACATCAATTAAGTCATCCTAATTAGATGTAATATGCAAAATCTAACTTGTTAGCTCAAGATCTCTACATAAACACTTCACACCAAGATTAAAAACTCATAAAAATTAAAAATAGGTTGGCATGGACCCAAAATAGAACCCACACAATGGATCAAAACATATTCAACCTCAACAATGCATACAAAACTCATTAGGTTAGCACCAATAATGACCTAATAACAAAATTTTCCAACTATACATCCACATTGAGACACGCAAACCTCCAAACTCTATGTCATCTAGAATATACACATTAGTGACACCTATCAACCTTCCCATAAAACTACAAACCTAGATTGCAATCTGTAGAGAAGTGTGGATTCACCAAAATATATGTATTGAACTGGAAATCACCTGTTACTATCAAGATGATACAATGTCATTCATAACTTCAACACCAAGAGCTGAAACAATATGAAATTCTAGATTTACAATCTTCTAAGAACCATAAAAATTATTTGAAAACTTTAGATCAATATATTATACATCATATCAATGCAAACCCAAAAATTGGATGTCAATACATAGAGTTACCTATATTGACACTTCAATTTTCATATCAACCACTTTTATTCGATCAAACCTTCTTGCAAAGTTTCCTTTCTTAATCATCCTCAACCATGCTTAATCTATCCAAACTGATTTGCACAATGGTCTTCATACTGGAATATAATTTTGACATCAATGACAACACTGCAATGCATAACTATACAACTTGTGCTCATCCCACATGCTCATGTTGCCAACAAATGCATCAATGATAGCCTCCTTATTCTTCCAAAAGGTTGATCTTTTCTATAATGATTTTTAATGCACTATCCAAATGAACTTAGGTGCTCATCACTTTCTTTATAAATATTCAAATAAATATTTGAATGTATTATTATTCTTTATCTAATTTGTAAAGCCAATAATTCATTTCTAACTATAATAAATTGTTCTTTAAATCAATTTGTAACCTTATTTTCTTATGTTTGATTATTTGATTGTATATCTATGTCTTTAAAACATGTATGTCATCCATAATGTTCAAAATTTATCAACTTAAAAATAGATTGAAATAAATATATCACAAATAAAGATTTAAAAAATTACTCATTTTTCTTGCCAATGCAACATTAAAAACTATCTCACAAATATATGTGAGCAGGATGCTAGGTGGGAAAGGAAGTGGCACTTGTGTTTGGAAATTATCCAAATAAAATGGCAATGGAGATATGGATCCAGATGGGGATGATGTGGTTTTTTGGTCTACTAAGGATCTAAGGCTAAGTTCTTTCCTATTGGGAGGTTGTTGGAAGGTTCTTTGTTTTTTATTTGTCAAAAAATGTCACTCTATGTTTGGGAGATAGATCAACACTTTTCTCCAAATATCATTCAAGAAAACCCTAGAGATCTTAATCTGATGGTAGAATGATGGAAAGAGATCTAAAATAAGGTATCCTAGGGTGTGTTTAGAAACTAAAAAGGGGCTCATTTCCAAGCTAGGGCTTGAAACAACTAGTAACATGCAATATCTAATTAGGAAACTCAATGACATGCAAGATTGAATAAATGACCTAGAAATGAATTTTAAAAATAATATAAAGATGGAAAATCAAAGATGTGCACCTAAAAACATGTAGCAACTTGAAACAAGGATTGAAATGCAAAAAATGTTGAGTTTTATGCACACTAGGACTCATACACTAGGCTTGGCGTATCAGTCCCAAACTAGGTTTTCTATACTAAAACAAGAATCTGATGATGACAAGTCTAGATCTTCAGAAATTTGGAAAATGACCTGTATTGGGACTCATACACCAAAAGTGGCATATTAGTCATACTCAATTTTTTTCTAGGATCAAGATTTGAATCTTCTCTTCAATATCTTCTCTGGCTTCTCAACTTGATTTTTGTATTTGAACTGCCAAATTTTGCTCTATAGATGTATTTTAGTGATCTTCCAAACAAGGTGACAACTTTGAAAACTTTGCACACTTGACAACTTCTTTCTAATTTTTCTCCTTAGAGGGTCTTTAACCTAGATCTACAAATCACACACTAAAGAGATGGGAAAATGTTGTTTTGTTAGTGGAAAGGGGTTTTCCAAGTGGTCAAACCCAATTTTGGTAATCAAACCTTGAAATGAAATGAAATGGAAAGGAGGAATGATGAATGAACAAAATGATATGTTGAAACCCACCAAACCCTTGGAATAGAGTGTTGAAAACATGCATGAGATGGCTAGGATGAATGTGGATCTTGACTCTTGCTTGAATGATATGGATGTTGAATTGAATTCTTGCTTTGATCATAAAACCCTAGATCACAAATGTTAGCTCAAAAACAAGCATGATGCATGATGAATTTCACATGATTATTGTTTGGACACTAAAATTGTACTCCCTTCTTGGAGATAATACAATTCTTGGTCTAATTTGGACCTATCTTAGGCACCCTTGTAGTTATTATCCTTTAAATCAACATTTATAGGCCCCTAAGACCCATTATTTCACACCTTGAGGCTTATTCCACTTAAAAATCATATAAATCCTGACAAATAGCACTTAATTCATTCAAACCCTGAAAACCCACCTCAAAAACCTTAAGTGGGACCCATTCACCACCATGGGTGAATGAGTCCCCTCTAGTGGGACCCATTTTCCAATGAGTCCCTTTTGGGGTATTTTTCAAGTTTGAGCAAGAAATTCACCAACCTAATTCAAATTTATAGTGGATGTCACCCTTTGAGGTCAAAATAATGATCAATTGGGAGTTAACTCCTATAAATATAAGTTTTAGGTCATTTTTCCTAATCTCTAAGAAATTTTTAAACAAACTCGAGTCAAGCATTGAGGATTTTTTTTCACAAGAGCATTTACAAGTACATTTACAACAAAGTTGGAGCTTTGGGGCAGCATTCAAGGGTTTTTGCAAGTCTTCAAACACACTTTTATTCTACATCAAACATTTTCAAGGACTGATCATGGATGCCTATGGAGAATCCTAAAGAATTCTAGGTTAGGGAGATGCAACTAGCCATCAAGCCAAACCTAAGGACTTGTTTTCTAAGTGATTCAATCTTCCATTATCTCTCTATCTTCAACCTAAGGAAGGTTTTCATGTCATTGAGATTCACTTTTAATGTGATTCTTATATCATTCAAGTTTCATTCATGCATCTTTTTCTTGCACATTAGAATTGGGTTGCATCTTGCTTCAAATTTCCTAGTCTTAGACACACTTAGGGCCAGGGTTTTGCTGCATATTTCATTGTCCCTTTCAAGGTTTAAATACCAAACTATGGGTTTAAACAAGGAAAACCCTCCATTACAAATCAATTTATATTATGTTTTGTAAGTGTTTTTGAAGAGTCAGATCTAGGTTTCAATCAGGGAACAAAGTTTAGGTGTTGGAGTACACATCTATGAATTTGATTTTCAAAATAGTAGAAAAGGATTGATTCACCATTAGTGGAAAATGAGTCCCACTGGGGGTGTTTGTTGGATCAATTTGTAAATTCTAGTACGCTTTTCCCTGAAATAAATATCTAGGCAGAAACCTTGATCCAGGACTGATTCATCCAAGTTGACGAATGAGTCCCAGTTGGTCAAAATGTTAGCATTTCTAGATTTTTAGAGTTACTTTGAATTATTCTAAGATTTTGAGGTACACATTATTTACTTTTACATTTTCCTATTCTAATTTGATTGCAATTTCAAAGCATTTTATAGGTCATTTAGGTCATTTTACATATCACAACATGTTTTCAAACATCTTGGATTTTCTAAGTTTTGTATTAATAGTTAATCCCTTTTATCAATTTCCAGCCTTAAGGACAATCCCCTTTGACTGATTTCAATCTCCTTTTCATTGGAATCTCAAGGGTTTGTTCTTGAGTGTGAGCATTGTGAAATCATATCTCTCTTCCTTCATTCCCCTTTTAGTGTGGTTAAAGGAAGTTGAGCATTCCATTTCCATTGTCCACATTTTGGTGAAACTAAATTCCCCATGTCAAATGAACTTCCCTTGGGAGATACAATTGATCTACCAATGGACATTGATCTGGGGGATAATTTTTCAATGAAAATTGAAGTGTTCCCAATACTCCAGATTTCAGCTTCATTAGAAAGAGAACAACATCCTAATTCCAACACAACTTGAACAAGGTGAAAAGGACTCTGTTTGTGCAAGTTATGACCAGTCAAACTTCCAGTCAACTGGCTTCAGGGGCGTCCAGAAGGTGAAAAAATAATCATCTCAGAAATTGACGGAAGCAGCATCATCGCGAAGAGCTCATCGAGACGATTTTGATGGCGTTCGTTTCGTCGAAATCCGACATCGTATGCTCGAGTTAGAAGCAGTCAAACTTTAGTCAACTTGAAGGGACAGATGATGACATCATCATGCTAACATGGCAGTCCGTACTGTATGGATTACATATTGCTGAATTTTGACCCGACACGTGGCAAGTGACTTAGCTATACAGACCAATCGTGTGTTGACACATGTCCGTCTGTACCAGTGACGTGGCTTTCCGTACCTGACGTGGCAGCAACAGTCAGCACAGTGGCAGATTCTGGTGAATGGTGTTGTGACACGTGGCTCTGAGTCAGCGTACCGGTCATCTTTGACAGTGGACACATCTGCAGGTATTAGCCAATAATGGCTTGACACGTGGCATGTTTGTGGAAGCAATCCTCCATTCGGCGGGCGAGTTTGTTTCAACTAAAAAATCCTTATGGTTGAGGCTCGAACCAACAACCTCTCGTTAGCCCGTAACCATCGGTAACCACTATGCCGAACATAGCCGTCTATTAATAATTGGAGCCAGTTGTTTATATTGTTTGTCAATTTGGGTATTGGTTATAAAATGAGGCCGGTGGGGTTGGAACCGCCAACCCCACGGCCACTAAAAGGGTTAACAACTGGTAGACCACGTGATATGTCTGAGTATCGTATGGCCACAGTTTCGTTTTGTTGTGTGTTTGTTAACCGAGCCATAACAAAATGGATTTTTAAGCCACAAACAAGAAAACTACCTCTAACCCTCCAACAAAAAGGATCTTAAAAATACAAACCAACATTGTACGAGCTGTTAGGAGAAGATATGCATTTATTTTGTTGGTTAAGCCATATAAGGAAAAAATTTTGTATAAATGGAGGGGTATAGGCCTTTGTTTCCGAAGTCCAGGTGGTGAGATAGCGAGAGAATGCTCGAGAGATTTGAAGACATTTCTACACATCAGAGTAATGTCATGCTGTTGTGCTTGAAGGAGATAGTCTTGAAGCAATTGTAACTGTTTTGGAGTATAATCGGATCGGTCACTCCATTGGAGAGGGGCCCAGAGACGTAGTCCTTAGGGACGAACTCCGTTATCAATTGTGGTTTCGTCTCTCTATTTCTTCTCTCTTTCTGTTCAGTTCATTATCTTGGCATTTATTTATTTTATGTTCATTTATTCATTTGAGCATTTAATTATGTAATCATTTATGTTAAGCATTGTAATAATTGATCTTTTACGTTATGCATTCTGTAAGCAATTAGTCCTAGATCCTAAATAGATCAGACATAGATGATAAAAAAAAGTCATTAAGATAGGGAAGTGACTTGATGATGAAGAACAAGAGGATTCTACAACCTTGCTCCATGGCTTTCCTAAACTTTTTTCTTGGAAATATTCAGACATGTGAGGAATAGATCTGAAGATAGTAACATATAACATCATCCTTGTTGAAAATACTAAGACTGTTTGATAAAAGATATGAAAGATGAATCCTAAAATAGCCTTGCTTGCTAAAGGAGAACTTGAAAAAATCCTTGGCGTAGGTTTCATTTGAGCTATTTATTATTCTCCTTGGATCTCAGACATTGTTGTAGTTGCAAAACCTGACAATCATATTAGGATGTGTACAAATTTTTGTGACTTGAATAAATCCTCTTTAAAAGAAAATTTTCTCCTTCCTAATATCAACATGATAGTGGATTCAACTACGGGACATGCTTTATTTTCATTCATGGATGGATTTTCTAGCTATAATCAAATCTTCATCAACCCACAAGATCAATATAAGAGAACATTTACAACCGTTTAGGGGACATTTTCTTGGGTTATGATTCTTTTTGGATTAAATAATCCAAGTGCAACCTATGAATGAGCCATGACATTGATATTTTATTATTGCATACATAAAATATTGGAAGATTATGTTGATGACATCTTAGCTCAATTAATAACAAGACAAGACAAAGTGAATTTCCTTCAAAAGGTCTTTGAATGAATGTAAAAATACAACATACGACAAAATCTAAAAAAGTGTGTCTTTGGAGTAGATAGTGGAAATTTTTTAGGATTTATCATATCTCATAGAGACATTGATTTTGACACAAAGAAAATTGATGTTATAATAAACATGCCACCTCTTATAAACAATTCTCAATTGTGTACGTTACAAGGAATAATTCAAGCCATCTATCGCTTTGTGGTAACCTTAGCTGATCAAACATTACCTTTCACACATCTCAAAAAGGATGTGCATTTTGAATGGAATGACGATTATAAATAGGCCTTTGAGAGTTTAAGGGAATACCTTGCAACTTTTCCCATTCTACAACCTGCTGTGCCAAGCAAACCATTCATCCTTTATATAGTTGCATCAGCCCATGCTCTTGCAGCATTGTTGGATCAACAAGACAAAAGTGGTAAAGAATATCTTGTTTATTATATTAGTTGAACTCTAATAGATTATGAAAAGAAATACACACCAATAAAAAACAATGTTTGGCCGTTGTATCGCTACTATAAAATTGTGACATTATTTACTAAATGTAGAAATACAAGTGGTGACAAAATTTGAACCTCTCAAACATTTTTTTAATAAAACAAATCTATCAAATCTAAGTGGGTGACGTTTTTGAATGAATTTGACCTTAATTTTTTTTCACAAAAAGCAATCAAAGGCCAAGCCTTAACTGACCACTTAGTTAGCACTCCTTCCCTTTTTGCATTACCTAGCACCCTCTCTTTCCTTGATGATAATGTGTTAGCAATTGAACCTAATACATGGGAGTTATATTTTGATGGATCTAAGTGTAGAACTAGCTCTGGTGTTTGGGTTATACTAATCCTACCCACAAGAAAGCCTATTCTCTTGTCATATTAGTTAAACTTCGTATGTACAAATAATACTACTGAGTATGAAGCTTTGCTAACAGGATTATGTGTTGCTCTGATCTTGGGTGTACAAGACATTAAAATATTTGGTGATTCATAATTAGTAATCAAACAAATAAATGGATCATATCAAGCAAAACATGAAAAATTATCAAAATACAAGGATCTTACAATGCACTTGTTAGAGAAGTTTGAGCTATTTACCATTGATAACATCCCACGAAATGATAATTGACATGCAAATGCAATGGCGAGTGCAACTTCTCTTATATCACCTCAAGGTCCTTCAAAATATTTCACATTCACTATTCATTCCATCATGAAATCTTTGATTGATGATAAATTGGAAGATGTGCTAACAACAACTTAGAAAGACTCAAGTGAATGGTATGATATGATATTTAATTATTTGAAAAATGGTACCTTTCCCGAGTTGACAACCAAGAACATCTAAGTATATAATTCTTGCCAATGTGTTGTATCACAGATCATTCCATGGTCTTTTTCTTAGATTCCTAAAAAAAATTGAGATACCTATAGCCCTTGAAAAATCCCATGCATGTGCTTGTGGTGGTCATTTTGGAGATAAAATATCATTCTAAAAACTCATCCACATTGGATACTATTGGAGAAATATGGAACAAGACAACTTTTCTTACGTCAAAAAATGCCACAAATGTTAGGAGAATAACAACCTAACCCATACTCCTGCTTGTGAATTTCAAGCTCAAGTTCCAATATGGCCCTTTACGATTTTGAGATTAGACATTATTGGAAATATATCACCTTATTTCGTTGGATTTACATTTATCATCACTGCAACTGATTACTTTAGAAAATGGGTAGAGGCCATTCCCTTTTGATCCATAATGATTAAGGTAATATGTCATTTCATATTGGAACACATTATTTCTTGCTTTGGCCTTCCTTCCATGTTAGTCTCTGATAATGGTACACCATTTAAGAATAATGATGTGAAGAAATTCTTAGAGACATTCAACATACAACATCGCTTTTTAACACCTTATTACCCACAATATAACAGTCAAGCTGAATCGACACTAATAAGGTTTATGAAAAAATCTGAAGAAAACTATTAAAAAAATCATAAATATTGGCATACACAATTACACTATGTGTTATGGGATTATTGTACAAGTGTTAAATCCTCTACCAAAACTACACCTTATAAACTTGTCTGCAGAAGTGAGGTCATAATTCTCTTGAAGTTAGAAATTCCTATGTCAAGAATTGTTCTTCAAGGACTTATTGACGATAGAAACTATAAAGAGAAAACATTACATCAGCTTGAAATGATCAATGAATAGTGCATCAATGCTCTTGAACATCTTCAAGTCTATGGAAAAAGGAAACAACAATATTACACTCTCAATGTCATCCCTCACACATTCAACAAAGGTGATTTAGTCCTATATGAAAATCAATCTAACATTAATGTTGATCCAATTGAAAGAGGAAAATTTAGTCCTAATTGGTTAGTACTGTACATAATTGACAAAAACTTTGGGTCTGGTGCATATGTATTAATAGAACTAGATGACACACCACTTAAATAACCTATCAATGCCACACATCTGCACCATTATTATGTCTAGTCCTTTGAATGGTATGAATGATAAAGCAATGTTTTTAGAGCTACTATATTGTATTCCATATGCTTTCACATTGCTTCATTCCTGACAAACCCTTAGGAATATGTCTTGAACACTAGGGTGGCTATGTAAGTGACTTTTATATGATTTCTTTAGGTGTCATACTATTCAAATTCACCCTCTGTGTTATGTTAGATTAGATCCTTATATGTATTTAATGTTCTTTTGTTAGATCATAGGTGCATTTAATTTAGCATAACATACTTAATTACAATGTTGCAACTAAGAGAAACTATAATATGTTTTAATTATATCACAAAAAGCATGTTAAATCATGAAGATATTCATTAAATAATCTTATGAAGGTTATTTAATTAATCACAATGCCATTTAACATTGAACACATAAAATTAACTACTAAACCATCATATGCTCATATATATATATGTATCAAAGTTTTATGTACATGTCATCAATATATATACAATATTACTAAGGTCTATGGCTACTAGATCCCTTAGGATCTGGTACTTGTCCCACTCCAATGGTGGTACATTAGGAGATGGTAGTATACAATCCAGATCATGATCCGTTGAGTCTGAGAGAAAACTCTAAACCTCGTATCTATCCTAGGGCCTCTCGATGTGCTCATGCTATCTAATCTCTCTCTACCTATAGCCTGGCTACCTCTAACTCTAGTCTCTCAAACTCTGTTGGGGTATGGGATGATTGTCCCGTTGATGCAAAATTGGCTCGACAAAATTTCCTTCTCAAACTCTCATATGCTACTCATAGTCTCATGAATGGCCTAAGTGACTCTAGGTCCTAATCCACAATGGGTGGGGGCACATAGTCTAATTCCATCACCTCCTCATTGATAGATATCGACACTATATTTGTAGTTGCTCATCAATAGAGATCTCACCAGTCACTCATAGCTCCTGCAAGGTAGAAACAATACACAATCAATACACATCATGATATATATATATAAAGCATAAGCATAAACACAAAGTACATGCATACATAAAACATCATAACCTATATCTCTGGCAGGCTAAGAAACTTCAACCTCATCTTGTGCAAGGGGCATGGAAGAAGTGCTAGCTTCTCCTTGACTGTGGGTACTGGTGCCTACTGTGGCTGATGCTCATGATATAGTCATAGGAATGGGCAAGGGCTCTCCGCACTCATATTTATCCTTAAATACTACCTCATCACCCTTGCTCATGAGTGGCTCCTCCTCCTCCTGGTCCTCATGTTCCTCCTAGTCCTCATCCTCCTCCCCTCTATCTTGGCCATCATAGTTAGGGTTTTCATCCTCATCATACTCCTCATCTATGGCATCTTAAATATGTCTACAGCCCTGTACCATGTCTCCTCGACCCTATCCTCTACCTCATATCCCTCATCTGGAAATAGTACTACATCCCTTATAGGCTCATCAATCAGAAATATTGGAGTTGGTCATGATACTATCCACCACTCATAATCATTTTTGGCACCAATGTTATCAATGTTAGAGACTAGAGGCTTGTCGTGATTTGACTACTCAGAGTTTCTCTTGATAACATTGTCTATAGTGAACTATATTTTATCACCTATTCCCTAGGTAGTCCACATTAATATCCTAAAAAAGGGTCATTCCCTAGGTGGTGTTTGGATATGCCCAAATTGTCGCATGACTCAATCATAGTAGAAAGGGCATACTATGTAGTCATGATGGTCAATCAAAAATCTATCTAGTTGTAATCTCCTCAATTGGCTCATGGGATCTAATCACTGAAGTGTAAGCTGATAGGGTCTCCATAAGATCTCTACCTCCTATAGTCAGACAAATCTTACTCTCCAAAAGTGTAAATCTCTATATTGCCACAACAGTCATAAAGGATAGCTAAAGGCTCGAGGATACCTCACTACTATCAGACATGGGAAGCCAGTAGGTCTAGTACATGTGATATGCTTAAGGCACCAAACCTGTAAAAGTGTACAGTGTACCATATTGTCCACCTCCTAAAAAGAAAACCACATCCAAGATCATTATATAAGTGTGCTAGGATACAGTGCCCCTAGGCATATAATGTCATGTGCTCTGCCATCCTACATATCAGGTGTACTATTCCTCCCTTTAGGTGCACAAAACACCCATTTGGGATGAGTACTAGCACAATTGTGTGCATCATAATCCATCTCAGCACTAGGGCTCATGAATATAGTAGCATAGGAAGCTTGATCTATGCCCTCACCTGCTCGTTGTGCACTAGCCTATCTAGGAAAAAATGCATGTTGGCCTTGTGCTTGTAAAATGTACAATCTCCCTAGAAGTGTACCTCCTCTCCCCAAATGGGAACTCAGTGGATGTGGTGGACGTCCTCGAGAGTGATCATCATCTCACCAATAGGAAGGTGGAATGTGCAAGTGTATGAATCCTAGCACTCAGCTAGAGCCATCAATATTGCATCATGGTACCTCATGGGGGGCATGAGGTACATCTAATATATTCCAATAGCTTGCAAGTGCTCTGTATCCTCTTCTAAAAGTGTGGGGGCTAGGTCTCTAAGAAAACTAAGCTACTTTCCACCTAGATGTTGACACAAACGGGTGGGTAACTATCAATAAAGAAAAAATATGCCCTATAAAAAATCTAAAATATTTAATTTCTACATTATTCATCATAAAAGTGTGCTAAATTCTCTCTATTGTGCTTTCCTAAAGGCCCTAGACACTTTAGAACCCTTTTGGGATACTTTGCAAAGAAACAAGACACTTTGTGAAAAAGTGGGACACTTTGTGAACAAAAGGGACATTATGCAAACAAATGGGACACTTCATGAAAAAAAGGGGAAAATTTGTAAAAAATTTGTCCAAGATCCTAAATTAACCTAGTAATGCATACAAACCACCAAATAATTGTATAGAAACTAAGCAAAGGTAGCAAAATCATCTCACCTTGTGTTGACGCTCGTCGCATGCCACCTGGTCTCATAGCATGTCCAGTCTCGCAGGCTTGTACTTTTGTTTGCTCAACATATTTCACTATTCTTTCATCCCTCTCAAGCTACAAAAAGGTAAAATCACAAATTAAGTTACACTTTACTTCACTTTTAACTCTTATGTATGTTTAAAACTAGGGTTTTTACTATATTAGAGTTAAAAGTGCTTTTTTATCCAAATTAATATAGCAGGTGCTAGAGAACTCCATTTTTGATGCCATTTGTTGTGTTGAAATCATAATTTCACTCCCAAAATTCTCAATCATCTATCATTATATGGCAGGGTACTTGGAAATTCCCTACGATATGATTTTCCTTATTCGATGTGGCTAGATTGTTACCTTGATTCCACCTTTGTATAGCAAGCAGAGTCAAGGGGAGCATACATCTACCCTTGAATTTGATTTCTAGAAGTTAAATAAGAGGATTTTTGCACAACTAACAAATTTGTGCTCTAGGATGCAATTCCTAATGTTGGGGTTTTGCAGATAACTACACTGGGGGATTCATTCTCTCGTCTTTTAAATAAGTATCCTTTTATGAGATAAAATGTGTTGTTTAGAGTCCTTTAGCTTGCATATGCAAATATATTCATGTGTGTGCTAAAATGGGGACTAAATATGGACACTAATATTATACTTCCTTCTTGGAGATAGTAAAATTCTTGGTCTAATTTTGACCTACCTTAGGCACCCTTACAATTATTATCCTTTAAATCAACATTTATAGGCCCCTAGGAACCATTATTTCACACCTTGAAGCTTATTCCACTTAAAAATCATATAAATCCTAACAAATAGTACTTAATTCATTCAAACCCCAAAAACCCACCTCAAAAACCTTAAGTGGGACACATTCACCACCTTGGGCGAATGAGTCCCCTTTGGTGGGACCCATTCGCTAAGGGTAGCGAATGAGTCCCTTTTGGGGAATTTTTCAAGTTTGAGTGGGAAATTCACTAACCTAATTCAAATTTTCAGTGTATGTCAGCCTTTGAGGTCTAAATAATGATCAATTAGGTGTTAATTCCTATAAATATAAGTTTTAGGTAATTTTCATGATCTCTAAGAAATTTTTAAACAAACTCAAGAGTCAAGCATTGAGGTTTTTTTTAACAAGAGCTTTTATAAGTCCATTTACAACAAATTTGAAGCTTTGGGGCAACATTCAAGGGTTTTTACAGGTCTTCAAGCTCACTTTTATTCTAGATCAAGCATTTTCAAGGATTGATAATGGATGCCTAAGGAGAATCATGAAGAATTCTAGGTTAGGGAGATGCAACTAGCCATAAAGCCAAACCTAAGGACTTATTTTCTAGTAATTACATCTTCCATTATCTCTCTATCTTCAACCTAAGGAAGGTTTTCATGTGATTTATGATCTCTTAGAGTGAGTCTTGTATCATTCAAGTTTCATTCATGCACCTTGTTCTTGCATATTAAAATAGGGTTGCATATTTCTTCATATTTCCTAGTTTTATAAACACTTAGGGCTAGGGTTTTACTACATATTTCATTATCCCTTTCAAGGTTTAAATACCAAAATAGGGGTTTGTGTTGAAAGGTGCAAGAAAATTGAGAGGGGGGGTGAATCAGTTGTCACCAAACTTAAATTCAAATCTCAAACAATTATCAATTTCTTATCCACTTAGTTTTGTTATTAAGTCTAAACATAAACTGCAAATAACAGAAAGCAATATCAACATAGGAAACACCATATTTATATGGAAAAACCAATGAGAGAAAAACCACGGTGAGGATTAACTCACAATATAAAGTAATACAAAAAGAAAATACAAGAGGCTCACTACCAAGGCCTCACTAACCAGATACAAAGGCTCACTGCCTACAGAAAGGACTAGCTATCCAATAGGGAGGCTCACTGTCGATAGAAACAAAAAATTACAGCAAAATTCCACCACAATAGGTTACACACATTTGCAACCTTGATCAAAAGAATTGTAGACATGGTCAGCTCACTGCTTTCAGGAATCTAACACATTAGAAGTATTGTTGCCTCAATTTACTTTGACACAACTCTGTTTTCTTCTTGATTTGACACACACTTATTCACAACATCTTGACTTGCATTTATACCCTCTTCAACCTTAGAAAATTTCTCCAAGGTTGGCTACAAACTATTCATTTAATAGATTCAAATTAGGTTGACAACTCAACATTCCTCTGGTGCAAAAAAATGAGAGTGGATCACACCAATACTTAACCAAGACCCAAAATAATGTCTCAGATCAATCACACAATTAATTTTTAATCCTTCTAATGAAGTGTAAATTATTGGATGTTGTGGATGTGTTGTTGATATGTGTTTTTCATTGATGTTAACACTATTAGCATTTGGTGTATTAAAGGTTGTATATGTCAAGGATATTGAGAAAATTGTAAAAGAAAGTGTTCCAGGTTCTCCGTGGAACTATGCAGGTCATGAAGGCGTCTTGTTCTTTAAATTGAAGTTCATTTTCTATGGACTAAAGGATTTAGTTTTTAGAGTATCTAGATTATCTACTGGAAGTTTCAGAGGTCTGTGTATAGATTTGATCATGTTGTGGTCTGATAGTGTTTTTGTGGTCTATGTCAGTGTTCCTGAGTGAAGTTTGTGTGATTCTAGAAATCTTAGTTGTTGCGGATGTTTCTCTATTGTTTATTGATGTTTTTGGATGTCTCTAGATCATGCTCTATCTTTTTAGTACATCCACATTAATCGGTGTGCTCATGGTCGAAGATATTTTCTTGCGCATGCTCAATTTTTTATGTTCCTAGCCGACATGTTGATGGTAGCATATTGCAGATTTTCGAGGTGAAATTAATCAAAGTATTTTTGTGTTGGAGATGTTAATTTGGGTCTCCACTATGTTGTGGCCAACCTTGGTGGATTTGCATTAAAAATTTATTTGTAAATTTGGGCCGACATTGCAAATATGTTTTATTTTCTTGGCTGACTAAGTTGTTGATGAAATCTCATGTAGCGGATATATAAGAGCGATTTCTTAATCGGTGCAAAGTTTGCTTCATGTGTTGGGTGTGCTCCTATGTGTGTATGTGTGAATATCATTTGATTGTAGATTAGATTGTGAAGAAGATCGAGTGAAGTGTGAAGTAGTTTGAGTGAAAAGAGGAGTTTTTTGTGCTTAATTGGAACTATAATTAGGCTTGTGCATAAACTAATTTCTTTAGTTCATACCCTTTGAATTTTAATCTTATTATGTATTGTCAGTTAGTGAGCCCCTTCTGTAATTGAGCAATGAGCTCTAGGTAGTGTGCTTGAATGCATGTCCATTCCCCTTTATTGATTTCATTATACTTTTAACATGGTATAATCTTGTGGAATAACATCCACCATGGTTTTTCCCCTAATAGGGTTTCCACGTAAAAAATCTTGGTGTTCTTTGTCTCTCTCTGATGTGTTAATTGTTTATGATTAATTGCTTATTCACCAAATATGAGATTAAGTTAAGTAAATTTTGAAAAGTTTATGATTTTGTGACAATTGATTCACCCCCACTCTTAGTTTTCTATACTTGTTTTTCCAACAATTGGTATCAGAGAAAGGTCATCTAAAGAATTCTAAAAGCTTGAGGTGATCCGAGATGGAAACATTCAAGGACAGTCTGAGATTTGATGGAACTAACTACTCACTATGGAAAGTTAGGATGAAATGTCACCTAAGGTGTATTGGTGAAGCCTATTGGATGATTACAAAAGATCCATATGTTACTCCTTAGAATGGTCCCTCCATTGCTAATGAGATCAAAGATATTGAAAACAATATCAGGGCTATTGAAGCTTTGTTAAGTGATCTAACATATTCAGAGATGGAAAATGTGGTAGGACTATAGATAGCTTATGAGATTTAGACAAATATGGAAATTTTGTATGAAGGAGATGCATAGGTGAATATGGCTAAGCTACAGAGTTTAAAAGGAAAGTATGAGAATTTGAAGATGGGTGAAGATGAAAATATCACTTATTTTATGCAAAGAGTAAATGAAATAGTGATGGGTATTACATGTGTTGGTGGTTCCCTGGATGAGGATGAAATTATGGCTAAGATACTCATATCCTTACATCCCTCCTATCAAGTGAAGGCTCACACTATTGAAGAGATTAGATCAATAACAAAGATGTCAAGAGACACACTGGTTGGTAGGCTTGTTGCTTTTGAATTAAGTGAATTTGGTGAATTTGTTCTAAAAATTGAATCTACATTCAAGGCTACTATATCTGGAAGTAGCAAGAAAAAATATGGTCTGGGAGAATGCTCAAGAAAGATATCCAAGTATGATGAAGAACTGAAACAACTTGAAGATAAAGAAAGAGAGGTAGAAGAAATGGAAGCACTAATTGTAAAGAAAGAAGGCAGAGGAAAAGGTAAGTATGAAGGAGTGCTACCTATTAAATGTTTTTCTTGCAGCAAAATAGGTCATTTTGCATCAAGATGCCCTCCTGAAAGAGTTCCTAGATCTAAGCATAATAAGTCTAGATTCCAAAATAAATGTTACTTTGTTGAAGGAGTGATTGATGATGAGTCTAATAAAGATAATGGAAATAAAGATGAATAGGTTTTCATTGCTACCATTGAAAATAGTCTCGTGGCTACTAAATCTACTAAAGATGAGAAATATCTTTTAGCCCGAGTTAAAGAAAAGTATAGTGGATGGTCAAATCATATGATTGGTGATAAAAACAAATTTGTAAGTCTAGAGAAGTATGATGGTGGTGTTGTAATATTTGGAGATGACAATTCCGGTGTGATTTATGGAAAAGGTTTTGTTTGTCTTAGTGGTAAGGATAACACTGATGATGTTCTTTATGTTGAAGGCCTAAAGCACAATCCTTTAAGTGTTGGATATATGGTGGAAAAGGCTATGATCTACAATTCAAAGATGGAAGATGCAAGATACGTGGAAGTTCTGGCAATATGATTGCTATTGGTAGAAAGACAAAAGGTAATATTTTTCACTTGAATACTACTAGTGGGCGTTGTTTAATTTCTCAAGTAGATGAAAGTTGGTTGTGGCATAGGAGGTTGTGTCATGTAAATTTTGACAAAATTTTCAAGGTAAGTTCTCCTCAAGTAGTAAGAGATCTACCTAAGTTAGTGAAGCTTGCTAACAAAATTTGTAAGGAGTGTCAAATGGGTAAACAAACTAAAGTCTCCTACCAGAGAAAACAATTTCATTCAAATGATTTGCTAGAGCTACTACATACTGACCTTTGTGGTCCCTCTAGAGTCAGAAGTATTCATGGAGAAAGGTACTTTATGTTGATTATTTATGATTACTCTAGAATGATATGGGTTTCCTTCTCAAGTGAAAAATGTGAAGCACTAGGAAAGTTCCAAAGTTTCAAGGCTATGGAAAAGAATGAGAAAGGTCTAAAAATCAAGTGTCTAAGATCTGACAGAGGTGGTGAGTTCACTTCTAGAGAGTTCAACTCTTTTTGTGAAGAACATGGAATCAGAAGATAGTTATCTACTCCTTGAACCCCTCAATAGAATGGAGTTGTAGAAAGAAAGAATAGAACAATTTTGGATGTTGCTAGAACAATGATGATAGAAGGAAATGTGCCCCATTTCTATTGGAGTGAAGCTATAAACACTGTTGTGTACACTTTAAACCGGGTAAATGTTAATGGTAATTCTGGTAAGGCCCCTTTTGAGCTATGGTTTGGTTACAAGCCTAATGTTAAATACTTCAAGATCTTTGGAAGAAAATTTTAATTCAAGAGAGATGATGATATAGGAAAGTTTGATGCAAGAAGCGATGAAGGAATTTTTTAGGTTACCCTACTAAAAGCAAGGCCTACCAATGCTATAATAGAAGACTAAGAAAGATGGTTGAGAGTGCAAATGTCAAAGTTGATGAGGATTCTAGTAAATCATCTAGATATTATGGATATTATTAAGATGAAGACAATACAAAAAAAGGGAAAAATGTTTAGACAATAAATCTACTTCAAATTATTCCATATGTTCTAGCAAAGCAACCTCAATTTGCTTCAGTAAATCAAGTAAGTCAGGAAGCACAGACAAGTGCAAGTGCAGAAGGAAGATCAGAAGAACCAAAAGTTCATGAAAGTCCCAAAACTCCAAGGTATGTAAAGCTAAATCATTCTGAAAGTCAATTTATAGGAGATAAGAATAAAGGAGTGCAAACTAGAAGAAATATTGTAGAAGAGTATTTCTTGATTTCCAAGATTGAACCTAAAAATGTCACTGAAGCCTACCAAGATGAACACTAGATGAAAGCTATGAAGGAAGAGCTGAAAATAATTGAAAATAATGACACATGGATATTGGTTCCTAGACCTAAACACAAAAATGTGATTGGTACTAAATGGGTGTTTCAGAACAAGTTGAATGAACAAGGTGAAGTGGTCCGAAATAAAGCAAGACTAGTATGTAAAGGGTATTCTCAGATGGAAGGTGTTGATTTTGAAGAAATTTTTTCCCTTGTTGCCAAAATCGAAGCTATTAGATTATTTCTTTCTTATGTTGCATACAAAAACTATAAAGTATATCAAATGGATGTGAAGTTATCATTTTTGAATGGAGAAGTAGAAGAAGTATAAATTGAACAACCAAATGGATTTCAGATAACTAACAAGAAATATATGGTTTGTTTCCTAAAGAAAGCTCTATATGGACTTAAACAAGCCCCCAGAGCCCGGTATGCTAGATTGGACCAATACTTACTGAAGCTTGGATTTACTAAAAGTATTGTTGATAGAAACTTATATTTCAAATTAGATCATGATAAAGAGTTAATTATAGAAGTCTTTGTTATGCAGTAATTTTTGGAGGAGATGGAAATTAATGTATCAAGTTTGCTAATGAGATGAAGGATGAATTTGAGATGAGTATGATTGGAGAGATGAAGTTCTTTCTAGGATTGCAAGTGACCTAGTTAGACAAGGGAATTTTCATATCTCAGTCCAAATATGTGAGAGAGCTACTAAAGAAATTTGGGATGGAAGAATCAAAGCCTATTGGTACTCCCATGGTGACCAGATGCAAGCTAACACCAAATGATGATTCTCCTAAGGTGAATCAAACTAGATACAGGTCAATGATCAGTGGATTACTTTATTTAACCTAAACTAGACCATATATTATGAATGTTGTATGTATGGTTGCTAGATTTTAGGCTAATCCAAAAGAATCACATGTGATTGTCATTAAGAGAATCTTTAGATATCTGAAAGGAATAGTTGACTTTGGACTTTGGTATCCAAAGGATGATGATCTCACTTTGAGTGCATATATTGATGTTTAATGGGATGGAGATGTAGATGATAGGAAAATTACTAGTGGTGGTGCTCTCTTCCTAGGGAAGAAGCTGGTATCTTGGTTGAGCAAGAAGAAAATTTCCATTTATCTATCTACTACTAAAGAAAAATATATTGCTGCTACAAATAATTGTCCTCAAGTGATATGGATGAAACAAATGATGAGAGATATTAGGGTGATATATGAAGAGCCTATTTCCATATATTGTGACAATACAAGTGCAATAAATATTTCAGAGAATCTGGTGTTACAATCTAAGACTAAACATATATCAATCAAGTTTCACTTCTTGAGGGAGAAAGTGAATGAGAAATAAATCAGATTGGAGTATGTGCCTACCAAAGAACAGATTGCAGACATATTTACTAAAACATTGCTAAAGGATAATTTTGATTATCTCAGAGGAATGTTAGGGGTAATTACCCCTCCTGATAAGAACTAAGAGATGCATTTACTTGCATCAATATGTGATCTGCATTGCTATATTCTAATTTGGATTGATGATTTTGTGGCTAATACTCATGGGGAGTAGTCAGATGTGTAGATATGTGGTTCAAAGAGCATATATGGAAAGGTCATGGTTACCTTTTCCATTGATGTCAAAGGGGGAGAAGTGCAATGTGAAAAATCCTTTTAAGGGTTGAAAAGCAATTGAGGAGAAGATTCAAAACCAAAGGGAAAGCAAGTATGTTTAGTTGATGGTATTTTTCACATCATGGGAGATTGTTGGATGTTGTGGATGTGTTTCTAATATGTGGTTGTCATTGATATCAACACGATTAGCATTTGATGTATTAAAGGCTATATATGTCGAGGATATTGAGAAAATTGTAAAAGAAAGTGTTCTAGGTTCTCAGTGGAATTGTGTAGGTCATGAAGGCATCTTGTTCTTTACATTGAAGTTAAACTACTATTTTACTAAAGGGTTTATTCTTGAGAGTATCTAGATCATCTACCAGAATTTCTAGAGGTCAACATATAGATTTGATCATGTTGTGGTCTGATAGTGTTTCTGTGGTCTTTGTCAGTGTTCCTGAGTGAAGTTTGCGTGATTCTAGAAATTTCAGTTGTTGTGGATGTTTCTTTATTATTTCTTGATGTTTTTAGATGTCTCTAGATTGTGCTCCATCTTTTTAGTATGTCCACATTAATCGGTGTGCTCATGGTCGAAGATCTTTTCTTGCCCATGTTTGGTTTTTTATGTTCTTGTCCGACATGTTGATGGTAGTGTATTGTGGATCTTTGAGGTGAAATTAATTGAAGTCTTTTTGTGTTGGAGATGTTAATTTGGGTCTCCATTATGTTGTGGTTGACCTTGGTGGATTCACATCAAAAATTTATTTGTAAATTTGGGCCGACATTGCAAATATGTTTTATTTTCCTGGCCGACTAAGTTCTTGATGAAATCTCATGTAGTAGATATATAAGAGTGATTTATTCATCAGTACAAAGTGTTCTTCATGTGTTGGGTGTGATACTATGTGTGTATGTGCAAATATCATTTGATTGTAGAGTAGAGTGTGAAGAAGATCGAGTGAAGTGTGAAGTAGTTTGAGTGAAAAGAGGAGTTTTTTGTTCTTAATTGAAATTGTAATCATGATTTTGTAGAAGCTAATTTCTTCAGTTCATACCCTCCAGATTTTAATCCTATTCTATATTGTTGGGTAGTGAGCCCCTTTTGTAATTGAGCAGTGAGCTCTAGGAAGTGTTCCTAAATGCATGTGCATTCCCCTTGATTGATTTCATTATACTTTTAATAAGGTATAATCTCATGGACTAACATCCACTGTGGTTTTTCCCTAATAAGGTTTTCACATAAAAAAATATTGGTGTTCTTTGTCTCTCTGATGTGTTAATTGTTTATGGTTAATTTCTTATTCATCAGATCTGAGATTAAGTTAAGTTTGAAAAGTTTATTATTTTGTGACAATTGATTCACCCCCCCTCTCATTTATCTATCCTTTTTTTGCCAACCTAAACACTAGGTTGTCCAAAACTAATGAAAACATAAATGAACATTGAAGTACATGTTTCCCAACAAGAAGATAATATGTGGGTATGTGCAATATCATCATGGAAAAAATAGGCCCTTAAGTGGCAAAAAATTCAAAAAAATCAGAGGTAGGCAACTTGACATAAAAATTTGAATAAGTTATATATATTATTTCAAAAATATGTAACAATAGAATTTGTAGAAAATTGAATGTAATTTCTAAACTACTAGGTTTGTTTAAAAAAAATATAAATCTATTTGGTGAAAATTTGAAATTTCAATGCAGTAGTACTTAAATTTCAGGGAAAAAATAAGTAGGTGTCTGTCTAACCACCCTAACCACAATAAAATGATAATATTTTTTTTATACTATTTTAGATATAAGTAGAGGACTCATGTCGATGTGATGCATATTTTTTTGTAATTTTTTCCAATTAAATAATTAATTATGAATTTTTTATTACAACTTTTAAAAACTATAAAAATTTTGTGTAATGACCACCTTAACTTAGTCAAAACTTCATGAAATTTTTTTATTTTTTTAAATCCTATAGTATGCAAAGCATAGAATGTGACACCGTTTTGGATTCAAAAAATGTGATATCGTTTGAAAGCTATAGATGTTTTTAAATCAGCCTATCAATCAGGACTTTAGTCGTAATTTGAATAGAAAATGAATAATAATTACTTATTAAATTAAAGTAAAGCATAATTTATATTGGTGGAAAGATGAGAATCTCCTTTAAAATCCCTTTTCATTTCATTAATTTTGGGTAAAAAAAAAGTCAACCACATACCCATCATATTGCCACTTTTTGGCCCATCATGATCTTGCACATACCCATGAAGACAATAGAGCATGCTTCATCATGCACGATAACACATCTCAAATATCTTTATATACATCTTCATCATCTACAATAACCTTTAAACCCTGAACACTTCTCACCAGTTCATCCATAAAGTATAGATACACACAATAATATAGAAACTCATCTTCCAGAGCACTAGACCATGACCATCTTTGCTAGAACACAAAGAAAACCATTACAAGACATATTCCAGATCCACAGGACCTAAAAAAAATCAATGAAGGATTGCGGACTAGAAACATTTCTACCAGTCAACAAAAAAATAGCTCTGTCAAACCAGTTCACACACCGGTGAACACAACTTTCACTCTCCATCAAACCAAAAGTTACAAACCAAGAGATATCACTAAAATATTCCCATAAAAAACCCTTCAGATCTACACAAGCATAGGACCAATACAAAATAAATGCGAAGCACATACCAAAGCACATTCTAAACACATACATAACTCTAAATTCACTCTTTATTAATTTTCTCAAAATCACTTGGTAACCCATCATATCAGCATATCTTTAACACTATAAAGATAGCTCCATGTACTTACAACATCTCAACAACATATCAACTATACATGCACAATATACAACATCCTGTACTGTGTTGGCATCAATGACAACATTAATGACAACACCACCAAACTTTCTCATACTTGCAACAATCTCCCCCTTTGTCATTGATGGCAACACATTATATGAAAAACCATTCAAGACAACACTCTCCTTTATTTTCTAGATTAGACAATCTGCACAACATTCCAGGAAAAAACCTCTTCTTCTTCTACTATTTTTAACATGACTCTTTCTCCCCCTTTGACATCAATGGAAAAGAAAAAAATCTCTGATCACTCCCCCTTAGTAGTAAACCCATACAACTAATACTGCAACAATGAAAATTTCTACTCCCCCTAGGGAGTAGAACCATTCATCAGCCGAGATAAATGAAGAATTTGTGGATCCACTAGATTGATGAACCTCCATGTGCACCTAGTTTAGAGGGCCAATGACCCCCAAGTTCTCCCTAAGATACTCAAAATTATCCTTCAAAAGAGCCTTAACTTAAATATATCTAGAATTTGATCCTTTGTAGACATACTCTAGCCTGACTTCATTCCCCAACAACTTTTCTCTCAAGAAATGATATTTGATAGATATATGTATTGTTTTTGAATGCACATTACCAAATTCTTTGAATTTTTTTATAGCACTCCAGTATTATCATAGAAGATTGATATAAGCTCATCGCATATCACTCCAATATCCTTCAATTTTTGCTTCATCCACAAAACCTATGTGTAGTAAGATGTTGCAACAATATATTATGCTTTTGTAGTGGATAAAGAAACCGAATCTTGTTTCTTAATTAACCATGAAACCAATATTCTTCCAAGAAAGAAAGCACCTCCACTAATACTCTTCTGCTCATCCACACAACCAACCCAATCTGCATCGGTATAAGCACTTAAAGTGAAATCAGTATCCTTAGGATGTTGCAAGCCATAATTTGGAGTGCCTTTAAGATATTCAAATATCCTCTTCATAGTTGTAACATGTGCTTCTTTAGGTTCTGCTTGAAATCTGGCAACTAAACATACTACATGCATGATGTATGATCTAGTAGCAGTAAGATACAACAGTCCACCAATCATAGATCTATACTTGCTCTGATAAGCTTTAGCAGATTCACCATAGGAGTACTAATCTATTTGGATTCATCCATTCCAAACTTCTTTAACAACTCTTTGACATATTTCAATTGTGAAATGAATATCCCCTTATTAGTTTGATTTACTTGAAGACCAAGAAATAAATTCAACTCACCAATCATGGACATTTCAAATTATTTTTGCATTTCCTCTACAAATCTCTTACACATACCTTCATTTCCTCCAAAGATGGTATCATCAACACATACTACCACTATCAACATTATATTTCCCCCCATCTTGAAATAAAGATTATTGTCTACAGAGCCCTTATTAAACTCTTGTTGTGTTAAACATCTATCCAATCTAGCATACCATGCTCTGCAAGGTCATTTTGGTCCATACAATGCCTTTTTCATATATGATTTGTTTGATAACTAAAATCCTTCAGGTTGTTCCATGTACACTTCTAGTTATACATTCAGAAATGCAGAGTTGACATCCATCTGATATACCTTGAAGTCCTTGTGGGCAGAAAATGAAAAAAATATCCTAATAGCTTCCATTCTTGACACTGGGGAAAATGTCTCTTCAAATTATATGCCTTCAACTTGTGAATATCCCTTGCATACAAGTCTTGCTTTGTTTCTTACAACTTCACCATTCTCATTCAACTTATTACTAAACACCCACTTTGAACTAATTACATTCTTATTCATAGGTCTAGGAACCAGCTCCCGTGTTTGATTCTTCTCTATTTGCTACAACTCTTCTATCATAGATCTAACCCAACTCTCATCTTCACATGCTTCACACATAGACTTAGGTTCTATTTTAGAAAGTAAACATAGATTTACCTTAGCTTCTACTTTATAATTTTCTTCACACCTTCACTCTTATCTCTGTTTATATGTTCCTCTAGATGATTCTTTTGTACATATTTAGGAGTCTTAGGAACAATTTATAGTGCTTCTTCTTCTTTAGTCTGTTCTTCCATATTCTCTTTAGGTATTGGTTTGCATATAGGATCATCTAGTTCAACTTCACCTATCTCAATAGGTTTGTGCATATCCTCATCAACCTTCACATTAGCACTCTCAACAATCTTCGTCAATATTTTATTAAAGCATCTATATGCTTTGCTGGTAGTTGAGTATCTAAGGAAAATACCTTCATCACATCTAGCATCAAACTTCCCAAGATTCTCATAATCTCTTTTAATGTAACATCTGGTTCCAAACACTTTAAAGTACTTTATAGTAGGAGCCTTACCAATCCATAACTCATAAGGAGTCTTTGTGTTGTTGCCTCTAATCTAAACTCTATTAAGAACATAAATAGTAGTGTGTATTTCCTCTCTCTAGTACACATTAGGTACATTTTCCTCTTTCATCACGGTTCATGTAGCTTCCTATACAGTCCAATTCTTTCTCTAAATAAATCCATTACGCCAAGGAGTTTTAGGAGAAGAAAAATGTATTTTTGTGCCATGATCTTCACAAAATTCATTTAACTCACTAGAAGTGAATTCTCCACCTCTATAAGATATCAAACATATGATCTCAGGTTCACTTCATTCTCTACCCTTTCCTTGAACACTTTAAACCTAGCCAAAGCCTGAGTCTTATCTCTAAGAAAAGAAACCCATGTCATTTGAGAATAGTCATCAATAAAGAGAATGAAACACCTATCACCATTTAGGCTTCCTATCCTATTAGGACCATAGAGGTCTATATGAATTATTTGTAGCATTCTAGTAGATGATTGCTCTTCTCCTTTAAAACTACATCTTGTTTGTTTCCCCAATTGACAACTTCTACAAATAGTATTAGCAAGCTTTGTGATTTTAGGAAGATCTCAGGCAACATCTCTTGAACAAATCCTGACCAGGTTATCAAAGTTTACATGTTCCATTCTCTTATTCCACTTCCAACTTTCATTATCCTGAGATGAAAGGCACTAACCATTAGCACCCTTAAGTTGATAGATGTTTCCATAAGTTCTCCTTCCTGCAACAACCATAGTTCCAGACCCTTTTTTGATTTCATAGGTATTATCTTGAAACACATGTTTGAAACATTTTCTACACATCTTTCCAACACTCAAAAGATTATGCCTTAAGCCTTTTACATAATATACATCATCAGTGTTGTGCATTCCATAAAAACTAATTGTACCTTTCTCAACAATATTTTCTCCTAAATCATCACCAAACATGATCAAACCACCATCATACTTTTAAAGTTTAGTGAATTTAATTTTATCTCCAATCATGTGATTTGAACATCCATAGTCAATCACCCAATAGTCTTCATCTTGTCTGCAATGAAAGGTAGTAACCAAAGTACCTTCCATCTCATCCTTCTTGTTCTCCAAATCACTTTCTCTTGCAAATATTCTAGAGTTAGCAAACATAGATTTATTCTCCAAGGCTAAGAAAAATAATTTTCTATCATCACCCTCATAATCAGATTCATCATCAGATGTACTAGATTCTTCTCTAACATAATACAACTTCTTGAACTTCTTATCCTTCATATCTTTATGATCTCTTTTCTTCTTATGTATAGCTCTATTTGGACATCTTGAAGCATAATGACCAATATTACAACAACTGAAACATTTAAAGGGAAACATACCTTTATACTTACCGATACCTTTCTTCAAATTCCTTGTAAATTTTGCTTCTAACTCATTTGAACCATCATTACCTGGATCATCTTCAGTCTTTGTTGCTTTAAATGTTGATTCTATATTCTCCTCTTTCTTTCCAAACTTTCTCATCTCAAATGTAGTCAAGGTACCAAACAATTGTTCTTTAGTAATTTTTTTGGATCATACACTTCTTCAATAGTTGAAACCTTATCACTGTAACTCTTTGAAAGGGCCATCAAGATCTTCTCCATCACATCTTCATCAGTTAGAGTCCCTCCTTGTATTTTCGCATCATTCACTACAATATAAACTCTTTGGAAATAGCTCACAATATCTTCACCTTCTTCCATTTTCAAATTCTCATATCTTCACTTTTCTATTAGCTTCTTTGATAATTTCACTCTATCATTTCCTTCATAAATATCTTCCAACTTTTCCCACACTTCATAAGTAGTTCCCAAAGAGATAACTTTAGGTAGCTCAGTCTTAGATAAAGTATTGTAGATCACATACTTCTCTTTTTAATTCTCCTCATAAGTAGGAACCTCATTTGTAGTAGTAGGGCCACTTTCCAGTGCAACATACTTTGTATCAATAGCCTTACAGGTCTTGTAACCAAGAGAGATAATGTAACCTCTCATCTGTACTTTCCAGTCACTATAGTCAAATCCATCAAACATAGGGATCACCAATTTTTGTGCCATATGATCTACCTCAAGCAGTTAAGCTCTTCACCAAGGAAATAAAGCTCCAATTTTTGAAAGGAACAAGACAATTGGGAGGGGGGGTGAATCATTTTTCACCAAACTTAAATTAAAATATCAAACAATTATCAATTTCTTATCCACTTAGTTTTGTTATTAAGTATGAACATAAAATACATATAACAAAAAGAAATATCAACACAGGAAACACAGAGATTTACATGGAAAACCTAATGAGGGAAAAACCACAATGAGGATTAACTCACAATATAAAGTAATAGCAAAACCGAATACAAGAGGCTCATTGCCAAGGGCTTACTACCTAGATACAAAGTATTTCTACCTATAGAAAGGACTCACTATCCAATAGGGAGGCTCACTGCCTACAAAAAAAAAAATTCTAGTAAAGATCCACCACAACAGGTTACACACCTTTGCAGCCTTGATCAGAAGAATTGTAGACACCGTTAGCTCATTGATTTCAGGAATCTGACACATTAAAGTACTACTACCTCAATTCACTTATTCACAACACTTCTTTTCTTCTTGATTTGACACAAATTTATTCACAACATCTTGACTTGCATTTATACCCTCTTCAACCTTAGAAACTTTCTCCAAGGTTAGCTACATACACTTCATTTCATAAATTCAAATTTGGTTAGAAAATCAACATTCTTGTGGTGGAAAAGAATGAGAGTGGACCACACCAATACTTAACCAAGACCCAAAACAATGTCTTAGATCAATCACATGCTTCCTCAATTAATTTTTAATCCTTTGTATGAAGTGTAAACACCAGGTCTTCCAAACCTAATTTAAACACAAATGAACATTGAAGTACACACTTCCCAACAAGAAGATAATACAAAGATGACATAACATGCTTCATCATGTATGAGAATACATCTCAAATACCTTCAAATACATCTGCATCATCGACAATGACTTTAAAACCCTAAACACTCCTCACTAGTCCATCTAGACAGTAAAGATACACATAGTAATACAAAAACTCATCTTCGAGAGCACCAGAACATGAAAATCTTTTCCAAAACACAAAGACCACCATTACAAGACATATTCTATATCTGAAAGACCTGAAACAAATCAATAGAGGACTGCAAAGTAGAAAAATTTCTCCCAGTCCATAGACAAACAAATTTTTCATCAAACTAATTCACACACCAGTGGTGAACACAACTTTCACTCTCCATGAAACCAAAAGCTAAAAACCAAAAGATGTCAATAAAACATGACCATAAACAACCCTTCAGATCTACACAAGCATAGGATCAATACAAAAGAAACAAAAAGCACATACCGAAGCACATACTGAACAAATACACAACTTTGACTTTACTCCTTATTAATTTTCTCAAAATATCTAGGTATGTGTAGGATCATCATGGAAAAAATAGGCCTTAAGTGGTGAAAAATTCAAAAAAATCAGAGTTAGGAAACTTGACATAAAAATTTGAATAAGTTATCTATATTATTTTAAAAATATGTAAGAATAGAATCTATAGAAAATTGAATGTAGTTTCTAAACTACTAGGTTTATTTTTAAGAAGAAATCTATTTGGTGAAAATTTGAAATTTCAATGCAATAGTACTTAAATTTCAAGAAAAATAAGAAGTAGGTGTCTTTTGACCAACCCTAACAACAATAAAATGATAATATTTTTTATAAGATTTTAGATATTTAAGTAGAGAATTCATGTCTCGTGATATATATTTTTTTGTAATTTTTTCCAAGTAAATAATTAATTATGATTTTTAATTACAACTTTTAAAAAATATAAAAAAATCGTATGTCGACCACCTTGGTCAAAATTTTATGATTTTTTTTAATCTTGTAGTATGTGAAGCATAGAATGTGACACATGTTTCAAATTCAAAAAGTGATATAGTTTGAAAGCTATAGATTTTTTTCAATCAGCCTATCAATCGGTACTTTAGTCGTAATTCAAATAGAAAATGAATAATAATTATTTATTAAGTTCAAAGTAAAGAATAATTTATATTGGTGGAAAGCTAAGAATCTCCTTTAAAAACCCTTTTTGTTTTATCAATTTTGGGTTAAAAAAAAATTGTGAACCACATACCCTACACATACCCATCATATTGCCACTTTTTGGCCCATCATGATCCTTCACATACCCATCTGCAACACTATAAAGATAGCTCCATGTACTCACAACATCTCAACAATATCTCAACTATACATGCATAATTTGCAACATCATGTACTTTGTTGAAATCAATGACAACACCAACAAACTTTCTCATATTTGCAAAAAATTGACCAAGGAAAACCCCCATTATAAATCAAATTATATTCTATTTTGTAGGTGTTTTTGTAGAGCCAGATCCAGGTTTCAATATGTGAACAAGGTGTAGGTGTTGGAGTATAGATCTATGATTTCAATTTTTCAAAAAAGTGGAAAAGGACTGATTTTCCATTAGTGGTGAATAAGTTCCACTAGGGTTGTTTGTCAGATTAGTTTGTAGATTCTAGTACCATTTTCTATAAAATAGCTTTCTACATAGAAACCCTGATCTAGGACTGATTCGCCCAGGTTGGCGAATGAGTCCTAGTTGGTCACAAATTCAACATTTCTAGATTTTCAGAGTTACTTTTAGTTATTCTGAGATTTCTAGGTACACATTATTTACTATTACATTTTCTTGTTATGATTTTATTGCATTTTCAAAGTATTTTATAGGTCATTTAGGTCATTTTACATATCACAGCGTGTTTTCAAACATCTTGCATTTTTTAAGTTTTGCATTAATAATTAATCCCTTTTATCAATTTCTAGCCTTGAGGACAATTCCCTTTGACATATTTCAATCTCCTTTGCATTGGAATCTCAAGGGTTTGTTCTTAAGTGTCAACATTGTGAAATCGAATATCTCTTCCTTTATTCCCCTTTTAGTGTGGATAAAGGAAGTTGAGCAATCCATTTCCATTGTCCACATTTTGGTGAACCTGAATTCCCTAAGTCAAATATGCTTCCCTTGGGAGATACAATTGATATACCAATGGACATAGATGATAAAGAAAAAGTCATTATGATAGGGAAGTGCCTTGATGATGGAGAACAAGAGGATTCTACAAACTTGCTCCATGAATTTCTTGAACTTTTTACTTGGAAATATTCAGACATGCCAGGAATAGATTTGAAGATAGTAACACATAACATCATCCTTGTTTAAAATTTTAAGCTTGTTCGACAAAAGATACGAAAGATGAATCCTAAAATAGCCTTTCTTGTTAAAGGAGAACTTGAAAAACTCCTTGACATAGCTTTCATTCAACCTATTGATTATTCTCCTTGGATCTCAAACATTGTTGTAGTTGCAAAACCTAATAAGTGTATTAGGATATGTAAGGATATTCGTGACTTGAATAAAGCCTCTTTAAAAGATGATTTTCCCCTTCCTAATATTGACATGATAGTAGATTCAACTGTGAGACATGCTTTATTGTCATTTATGGATGAAGTTTCTGCCTATAATCAAATCTTCATCATCTCACAAGATCAATATAAGACAACATTTACAACCATTTAGGGGAAATTTTGTTGGGTTATGATGCCTTTTGGATTAAAGAATGTAGGCACAACCTATCAATGAACCATGACATTGATATTTCATGATTATATACATAAAATCTTGGAATATTATGTTGTGACATCTTAGCTAAATCAATAATAAGACAAGACTGCGAATGTTCTTCTAAAGATCTTTGAATGGATGTGAAAATACATGCAACTAAATCCAAAAAAGTGTGTCTTTGGAGTAGATAGTGGAATTTTTTTAGGGTTTATCATATCTCACAGAGGCATTGAGGTTGACACAAAGAAAAGTGATGCTATAATCAATATTCCACCACCTAGAAACATTTCTCAATTGCGTATGTTACAAGGAATAATTCAAGCCATCTGTTGCTTTGTGGCATCCTTAACTGATTGAAAATTACCTTTCACACATCTCCTAAAAAAGGATGTAGATTTTGAATGGAATGAGGATTGTAAATAGGCCTTTGAGATTTTAAAGGAATACCTTGTAGCTCCACTCATTCTACAACTTGCTATGCCAAGAAAAGCATTCATCCTTTATATAGACGCATGAGCCCATGCTCTTGTAGCATTGTTGGCTCAACAAGACGAAAGCGGTAAAAAACATCTTGTTTATTACATTAGTTGAACTCTAATAGATTATGAAAAGTGATACAAACCAATTGAAAAAAAATGTTTGGTCCTTGTATTAGCTACTAGAAAATTAAGACATTGTTTACTGAATGCTGAAATACAAGTGGTGACAAAATTTGAGCCTCTCAAACATCTATTTAATAAAATAGATCTTTCAGGATGCCTAGCTAAGTGGGTGATGTTGTTTACTAAATTTGACCTTAATTTTGTTTCACAAAAATAAATTAAAGGCCAAGCCTTAACTAACCACTTAGTTAATGCTCCTTCCCCTTTGGCATTACCTAGCATGCCCTCTTTCCTTGATGATAATGTGTTGGCAATTGAACCTAATACATGGGAGTTATATTTTGATTGATCTAAGTGTAGAATTGGATCTGGTACTGGGGTTATACTAATCCCATCTATAGAAAATCTTATTCCCTTGTCATATCCATTAAACTTCCTATGTAAAAATAATATTGTTGAGTATGAAGCTTTACTAGAAGGATTACATGTTGCTATGATCTTAGGTGTAAAAGACATTAATATATTTGGTGATTCACAATTAGTAATCAAACAAATAAATGGAACATATCAAGAAAAACATGAAAAACTATTAAAATATAAGGATTTTACAGTGCACTTGTTAGAGAAGTTTGAGTCATTTACTATTGATAACATCCCACAAAAGGATAATAAACATGTAGATGCAATGGCGAGTAAAAATTCTCTTATATCACCTCAAGATCCTTCAAAAGCTTTCATATTCATAGTTCACCCATCATTAAACCTTCGATCAATGATAAATTAGGCTATAAGTGTCATATGAGTCCCATTAGGCTAGGCTTGAGACACATTTTTCAAGAAAGGATTAGATTCATGTGAAATCCAGATTAGGGTCCTGAAACTTAGGTGAGACCCATATGGCCATGGTGTTGTATGAGCCCCATATCACTAAATTTGGGCCATAAAATCTTAAAGCACTTGAATTATGATTGGATGTTGGTTTATGTTTGGATTATCCTCAGAAAGATGCATTAATTAAGGCTTGTGGATACAAATAAGACCAAACAAGATACAAATAATCCCAATTAATAATGAAAACCATAGATTAGTGTGAAATTTTTAGGATACACTTTACAACACCTTAAGTAAGGCTCAAATAAGTCCATTTACTTTAAAAGGGCCCAAGACCTAATGTGAATGTGTTAAACACATTACAACTCTAAATCAAGGCAACATTAAGTTCAATTTAATAGGGAGGGACCAAACAAATGAAAAAATGTAGAGGTATAATTTTCTCATTTGCAAATTTATCCCTTGCTTTAGTGAGAGGAGGAACTTAATCAAAACTCATATTAAAGTAGAAAAACTTGCATCAAGAGGGTTCCAAGTGTACCAATGCTGGTCAGATAGGACAACAATGACCAAGAGGTATGATCAAGCATCCAAGATCAAGATCCTATGATAAAGAAACATAGGCACAAAAGAACGCACATGAAAATGATAAAAGTACAACAACAAGGCACAAACATACACTGCCAAAGACAAAGAGAAAGAAAAAACAAAAAAAAGGGGGTGGATCAAGCTTCGACTGCTTATCTCACATGTTGTGGATCAGATCTCAATTTTTTGTCCAAAAATTCACACTCACTATGATGTAATGTAACTCTAGGCTATCTGTTGGATGAGTATCCAAAAAGGCGAGACACATACACACACATCGGTTATGTGCTCAAATAGACAAGCAAGTGGCTATGGGAAAGTCATGCCTAAGTTTAGATTCTCATTCAACCAGACGAAAGCTATACCTCTTGATAACTTTGATAAGGTGCCACACAACAATGAACTTCAAGCTTCATGAGGCAAGCAAAACTTCGTATGCTTGGAACTCATGAACAAAAAATATGGCACCATAGGAAAAAAAAGGTGTGTTATGTTAGGTGGCCATATAACCAAAATTGTAAATGCAAAAGTAGTGTAAGGAACGTTCAAAGGTATTTTTCTTAGTTCATGTAAGGTATCTTCTTAGGGAACATCGTTCTTAGTGTCTTCAAGAGAGGACAAGTCAAATAAATATCACACTCTTAGAGGATATCGAACCCAATGACACCACCAAGAAAAGGATGCATCATGAGAAGAAAGGAAATCACAAATTGAAACATGAGTACCGATGTATACCCCCACTTTAAAGTAGTTGCTAACACCATTAGTGTGATAAATTTCTTTAAAGTAGAAGAAAACATGAGAGCTTACTCGGAAATCCCTATGCCAAGTCATATGTTTCCAATAAGCTATGTCATGAAAAGGGAAGGGGTTGCACCCAAAATGTATAACTTATTATGTCACATGCGAGCCAATTTAAGGCATGTCCTCGACATCCCAAGCTTGCTCTTATATGTACATGAAAGGTGGTCAAATAGCCAAAAAATATAATGAAAAGTGACATACGAGGACAAGGCTACTTAACCCCTTGCCCCCACTTAGTGCAGGACAAGGATGAGCTGAGATGATTGATGAGAAACATGCTAGAGTGAAAATTAGTATCGATTAGATGGATTAGGTGCCCCAACACAAGGAAGAACACCACAATCCTTAAGATGTTGAATTTTATTACTCAAATTCTTACATTCATTAGTAGAATGACCATGAAATCAATGATATACACAAAATGAATTCTTTTAGTAAAATTTCTTTCATGTTCTTGGAGGGAGAGATATCAAACAATCTTGGAGGAGTCTCGACAAGATACTCTCTTGATCAATAGAAGAATATGTTCCTTTATTTGCATAAGATGTCATACACACATTAAATAATAAGGCCTTAGATGAAAATGGAGATAGAGGTGGTAAACCTAGATCTTTCTTGAAAGAGTATGGTATATTAGTTTGCTTCATGTGTTCATTATATCCATATTTAGGAGGGATTTTTTCATCAAGACTATAACAATATTTCAATTCAGATGAAGGGGGTGGTTTATTCTTCTGAGAAGGATTGGATTCTTCATGAGAAAACAAATCCTTTTTAGGTTTCTTAAAGTTATGCATCATCCTCTCATGAGGGATAGGAGTTAAATATCCCCCATCACCACCATGGGGTAATGTTGCTGATGTAGAGCCAAGTTGAGCAAATGAAACACAAGGTTTTTTTGGTTTAGATTGTGAGATTTTATACTCTCCTATAAATGAGGGTGTAAAATCTAATGAACCAAAATCATCACTAGAACTTGTGTCTAAAAATTAATCGTTTGTATATGACTCTTTGGACTTTGAGGGTGAGATTTTGGATTCTTTTTTGAAATGAGGCATAAAATATAATGATCCCCAATTATCACTAAAGAGTTTTGTTGTAGGTGAAAGAAAATTAGGACTAGCATTAACTTGTATAGGTTCAACTTTTTATTTTGGAATGAAAGTATTAGGGGAGTTGGGAGTGTTGTGATCATATGATTTATAGATTTTTTCATTTGCTTCAACCATGCATATCTTTTTGTTGTATTCAAATTTCATCACATGGTGAAGAGTAGATGGGAATCCTTTCATAGAATGAATCTATGGTCTCCCTAGGAGAAGATTATATGAAAGAGACACTATCATGATATGGATACGGGTAGGCAACACTATAGGTCTGACTTCATTAGGTAATGTGATCATTTGTAATGGTTGTCTATTAGCATTGTCAAATCCATAAATATTAACATCATTAAGTTGAATAAGCCTCTTGTCCACACCAATTTTATCTAAGAGGTCAATGCTACAAACATTAAGACTTGTTCCATTGTCTATGAGAGTGTGTCTAACTACAGTTTCATTAATGATCACCTTTATCCTCAAGGCTTCATTTTCTTTTTGAATCTCAATTTAAGGTAATTCATGTTTAGGGAATGTGATTTTTGAATGTGTGACTTGCATATGATCAAAGGAGGATGTTACATCATTCAATTTCATAGAATATTGGATCTCCTCCTACTTCATTTGTACCATTTATTAGAATAGCTAATTGTATGTAGGTGAGATTTGAATAAGATGCCATAAGGATATATTAGTGGGAGTCTTTTAAAGGTATTCAACTACATTATGTACATGTGAAGGGGGAGCACTAGGAAAAATATGTTGAGGCAATGGTAATGAAGCAGGAGTGGTTTGTGGTTGCCTACATGTTTGAGCAACTGTATTATAACTTGGTTGTTGTGAAACATTGTTAATATCAAGTTGCATTATAGACTTCAAGAAATCTCTTATTTTCTTTTTATGTGGTTCACTACTAGGAGGTGACTTAGGAGGCTCGCTAATGAAAGGAGATCCAATTTATTCTATCATAACCTCAACAATCTTATATTTATTTTCATGATCTCTTAGTGAGGATGAGTCTAATGTCACTTCATCATCTTCATCTAAGGAAGCCTCATTACTAGTGTTTAAAATAAATGTGTTAGTGTTCTCATTTTCTTGTACCATGATATCCTCCCTAGTAGGAGAGTTTTTAGGAACACTACAAACTAGATGTTCATGACATTCAAAGGTTGGTTTTTCTAAAATGAGTTCATTACAAGTAAGGGAGTCATCCATGTTTAGATTGTCTTGTTCAATAAGGTCTTCCCTAGGGGAAGAGGGGAAACAAATATTCTCTTGACTTTCATTGATTGTAGTTTCTAACATCAAAGTATCTTCTTCACAACTAGGAGAGATACTAGGAGAAGAACAAATGTGATTGTCATGATTGCCTATTGTTATGCCCTCTTATTCAGTAATGTATTTCCCAATAAGAGAGGTACAAGGAGAGAAACAACTAGGACTCTCAAAACTCTTATTGATTCATTCTTCTAGTACCAAAATATCTCCTTCACAAATAGGAGAGATATTAGGAGAAAAACGAATATGTTTGTTATGATTTCCCAAGGTTGTATTCTCATTCACAAAAGTATTTTCATAGGGAGGGGATATGAATTTTTTCTTAATATGCCTAGATAGGTAAGATAATAACATTGTTTGACCAATAATGAGAATTACTTCTAACCATCTCATGCAATGCTTCAATAATGTAAACAATTTATATCCAAAGATGAAAAATACTTTTATCCAATCTATGCAAAAATTTAAGAATGCAAAAAATGTGTATCAGAAAATGAATTTATAACTTTTATCAAATTTATGCAAAGCTTCATGAATTTAAACATTGTGTATGCAAAAGTAAAAAGTACTTTTATCCATATTATGCAAATTTTTAGAAATGTAAACATTTTCAGATCTGATGATGTTTGCTATTGAAATGATTTAGGAAGAATTGAAAAATGACTACCCTAAATTGATGTTTTTGACCTAGATGCATAAAAGATAAGTTATTGAGACTTTCCAATTTGATACTATAGGTTACCAATAAGCTTAAGAAGCACAAAAACAAGGTTTTTAATTTTGTAAAAGGTTGTTTTAGGCCCGATTTGTGACTAAATCTCCTAGAGGGGCATATGAGTCCCAGTCAGGGTTTTTGGAAGGGTCAATGGTGAAAAATGCACAACACAAAAATCTCAGAAAGTAGGTAAAATAACCTATATTGGGACTAAATCTCCTAGATGGGAGTATGAGTCCTAGATTAGGGTTCCTACACCAATTTCAGTAAATTTTGAGTTGATTCTAATGTTTCTAACTTGTATGGTGTCTAGAATATTTGTAATTGTAGAATTTCAATGAAATTTAATGATCTAAGATGTAAAAATGTAACCTATATGCACTTTCCCATAATGCAATATTTAGAAACCCTAGATGCCAATTAACTAATACAATACCTAATGAAAGGTCAATGCAAGCTATATCTAGGATAATGATGCACTACAAATAAGAAATGAGGTGTTCTAAAGGCTAGATTCACCAAAATGATTTGTCAAAAAATGTCGCTCTATATTTGGGAGATAGATCAAAACTTTTCTCCAAATATCATTTAAGGAAACCCTAGAAATCTCAATCTAATAGTAGAATGAGAGAAATAGATCTACAATAAGCTGTCCTAGGGTATGTTTAGAAACTAAAAATGGGTTCACCACCAATATAGGGCTTAGAAAGACTAGTAACATGCAAGATCTAATTATGAAACTCAATGGCATGCAACACTTGAATAGATGACCTAGAAATGAATGAAAAACATAATAGAAAGCTAGGAAATCAAAGATGTTCACCTGGAAACTTGTTGTAGCTTGAAACAATGCTTGGAATGCTAAAAATGATGAGTTTTATGTACACTAGGACTCATGCACTAGGTTGGGTGTATCAGTCCTAGACTAGGGTTTTCGGGTTGAAACAACAATCTAATGATGGAAAGTCTAGATCTTCAGAAATATGGAAAATGAACTATAATAGGACTCATATGCCATAAGTGGTTTATCAATACTGCTCAGCTTTTTTAGAGGATCAAGATTTGAATGTACTCTTCAATCTCTGCTCTAGCTTCTCAGCTTGATTTATGGATCTAAACTATCAAATTTTGCTTCATAGATGTCTTTTAGTGATATTCCAAACAAGGTGACAACTTTGACAACTTTTCCTACTTGACAACTTCTTTATAATATTTCTCCTTAGAGGGTCTTCAACCTAGATCTGCAAATCACACACCAAAGAGTGTTAAACGACACATGACAACTAAGATGGGGGGTGAATCATTTGTCACAAAATTCAAACTTAAAACTTTAACACTTATCAATTCCCTAACCACACTATTTTGTTATTAAGTATGAACATAAAACACAAATAACAGAGAGTAAAATCAACACAATGAACACTATATTTTTACATGGAAAACCCAATGAGGGAAAAACCATGGTGAGGATTAACTCACAATATAAAGAGATTATAAACCTGAATATAGAGGCTCACTACCAAGGGCTCACTACCTACATATACAAAAGAGAAAAAAAGATCCACCATAGCAATTAACACACATGTACAACCTTGATCAAAAGATTGTAGAAACCTTTGGCTCACTACCTTCAAGAATCTAACACAATGAAGTAATGCTGCCTCAACTCACTTTCACACACTTCTGCTTTTATGACATGTGGATTACTTCGTCACTTTGCATCACACACCTTTTATATCTTTGCAATTCGACTTGCATTTATACCATCTTCAACCTTAGAAACTTTCTCCATAGTCGGCCACATAAACTTTATTTCATAAATTCAAATTAGGTCGGCAACTCAACATTCCCGCAATGGAAAAGAATGAGAGTGGGCCAGTAAAAAAATTATCCAAGACCAAAAGATAATGCCTTAGATCAACCAAACACTTCCTTAATTAAATTTTAATTTTTTGAATGAAGTGTAAACACCAGGTTAGCCAAACCTAATGAAAACACAAATGAACATTGATGTACACACTTCCCAACAAGAAGATGACACACAGATGACACAAAACACACCATTATTCACAATAACACATCTCATATTCCTTCAAATGCATCCACAACAAGTGCAATAATCTTCAAACATTGAACTTCTTCCATCAGTCCATCTAGACTACACAAATACATACAACTTAGAGACTTGACTTCTGGAGCACCAAACCATAGAAAATTTTTCCAGAACCAAGATAACACCATTATAGGAAATATGCTAGATCTACAAGATCTAAAGAAGAATAGTGGAGGACTGTAGAGCAGAAACATTTCTCCCAATCCACAAAAGACCAACTCCACCAGAGCAGTTCACACACTGGTGAACGTAACTTTCACATGCCATCAAACCAGAAGCTAAAACTTAGGGGATATCATGATCAACTCACTATTAGAAAACCTTCAGATCCACACAACCATAGGATCAACACACGAGAAACATAGAGCACATACCAAAGCACATTCTAAACACTTTCATCACTCTAACTTCTCTTCTTTATTAATTTTCTCAAAATCACTTGGAAGCTCATCCATTCAACACATTTTCAATGTCATAAAGATAGCTCCATGTACTCACAACATTTTAGTAGCATCTCAACTATACATGTACAATCTATAACATATTGAACTATGTTGACATCAATGCCAACATTAATGACAACACCACCAAAATTTCTCATACTTGCAACAAAGAGAGGGAAAAATGTTGTTTCATTAGTGGAAAGGGGTTTTCCTTGGTCAAACCTCATTTTGGTAATAAAACATTGAAATGAAATGAAATGGAAAGGAGGAATGATGAATGAACAAAATGATTTGTTGTAACCCACCAAAACTCTTGGAATAGATTGTTGCAAGCATGCATGAGATGGCTAGCATGAATGTGGATATTGAATCTTGCTTGAATGATATATATCTTGAATTGAATGTTTGATTGAATCATAAAACCCTACATCAAAAATGTTAGCTCAAAAATAAACATGATGCATGATGACTTTGACATGATGCTTCATACTTAAATGATGCTCCAAAATACTTGATAATTATCTCTTAAAGTCTCTTGAATGCTATTTTGAACTCAAGTTTTCTATAATGCATGAATACTCAAGTTGCTAGGAGAAAATATGTAAAATAACCTTGTATTTATACTTGTTTATGCCAAATTTCCTAAAATTACAACCCTACAAGGTGACATCAGATCTAGGAGAATAAAATCCCACCAAAAATTTGAATTTAAATTAGGTCTAGGCTAAGAGGGACTCATACTCCTAAAGTGGCATATGAGTCCCATTAGGCTAAGATTGGGACACATTTTTTGAGAAAGGCTTAGATTCATGTGAAATATAGATCAGGGCCCCGAAACTTAGGTTGGACCCATATTCCTAAGGTGGCATATGAGTCCCAGGTCACCAAATCTGGGCCATACAATCCAAAAACACCTGAATTATGATTGGATATTGGTTTATGTTAGGATTATCCTCAGAAAGGCCAAATAAGGCACAAAGAATTCCAATTAATAATAATAACCCTAGATTACTGTGAAAGTGTTAGGATACACTTTACAACACCTTAAATAAGGCTCACATAAGTTCATTTAGTTTACAAGGGCCCAAGACCTAATGTGAATGTGTTAAACACATTACAACACTAAATCAAGGAAACAATAAGTTCAATTTAATAGGGAGGGCCCAAACAAATGCCAAAATGTAGAGGGATACTTTTTCTGTTGCCACAATTTCTTCCCACTTTTTCTAGTTTTTTGATGTGGTAGTTGCACCTGCATGGGTTGTTTCAGCTACTATTATGCCAAGTTTTTAAGATTTTTTCTTGGCTACCCCTGAGTGGTTTCATTTCTTCAATCAGTTGGGGGATGTATTGGTTTTTTAGAAGATTCATTTCTTCTCACATGTTCCTAGTTTTGTTTTGTCATTATGTGTTTGTCTCTTGTGCTTGTGGAGGGAGTTTCAACTGTGGAAATGGTGTTGGATTCTTACTTTATAGGTTTGAGTATAGATGTGGTGATCCCATCTCCTTCCATGGCCATTTATATTGTCAAATTCCTCAACTTAGTCCTTGTTGGGTTGTTGGGGATTGAATATTTTCTCAAATTTTCACTCTTTTTTTGTTATTTGGGCCCTTTCAAGTGCCTTAGTCACTTTTCATATGCAATTTTTTTAGCTACATTTGTCTTAATGCTTATAATTTGATTCATCTCTCTTTTGGGGTCAAAGATAATTTTTTGGGTATTGGGATTATTGTGTTTTGCAAGAAACCCTAAATGTGTTGGGGATCTAGTTTTGTTGCTTTAGTATCTTGGATCTGCACACTCTTTTCTCTATGGGTTTCAAATATTTTGTGGAGTATTTGTTGGTGGTCTTTTGAATTTTCATTTTGATGGATTGTTCTCTTTTTAGTCAATTCCTCCCTTTGGTGCTTGGGCTCTTATGGAGGTGTCATTCTTTTGTTGTCATTTTTTCCTTGTTTTCTATCAATATTAGTGTGGTGATTGCGGGTGTTTTATGTATTTCCTTCTCTTTCCATCCCACATATGGCTTGGTGTCCCTTGTTGAGGGATGGAGGAGGCTATGCCCTATTTCAAAGATGCTTGTATTTCACTCTAGAGCCTTCAACTATGGTTTTCTTGTGGGTTATATGTTCAACAATGTTTATGTTTGTTGTTCTATTTTTTTAGCCCTAGAGGTTTGGGGTTTTTTGATCTGTTGGGCTACTTTCTTTGAAGCTATGATTTTTTTGTCTCTTGTTGGGGATTTTTTGGAAGTTCATTTTGAAAAAGTTGAACTTTTCATATGAGGAATCCTTCAATGTCCAATTTTTCGGAGTGCTTACTCCTTTTGTGGGTAGTTTGTTGATGATCTTCAAGGGTTATGTGGACTCCCAAGAGTTGTGTATTTTTTTTTTGTTGAGCTACATAGAATGTTCATTTTGATAGTTCAGGTGCTTTTGTTGCCCATGGTTTCCAAGTTTACTATCTCGAGAAGAGTGTTTGAAATCATCCTGGTTCTATATATTGAGTCTCCTATTGAGGTGGAGACCTCTCCTTTTGAGGTGAAAACCTCTCCTATCGAGGTGGAGTTGGGTTCTGAGAGTGTAGTTGGTTTCTCATGCTTCTTCAATAGGTTTTCTCCCTGGCATCTCCTATTGAGATGGAGGCCACTCCTATGGAGGTGGAGTTTTGCTATGCTAGAGAGTCTTTACTTTTGTGGATAGAGTACACTTATTAACTTCTCCTATAGAGGTGGAGAGGCATTTTGGATGATGGGGCTCTCAAATCCATTAGCTTTACTATTTTTTAATGGTAAAAAATTTGGTTCTTTGAGTGATAGATTTGTTATAGGGAGTGTTGATGGGATAAAATTTTCTAAACATGTTAATATTCTGGTGGTTTGGGTTTCAATTTCCATTAAAACTTGCATTTATTGCTTTGAATTATGGGTAGTCTTATCCACTGTTGGGGTGGTTGCTATTAAAGGCTATTATTTTGTAGCTTTGTGGGTGGCCTATTGGCCTATTCCACTGGTCATGATGCCTATTTTAATTTTCTAATGGTGTGGGTTTCAGATCCCATTAAAACCTACATGTAATGGTTTGAAGTATGCATATTTTCCACACTTGGGGTGGTTGTTGTTGAAGGCTATTGTTTGTAGCTTTGTGGGTGGCCTGTTTTGCTAGTTGTGAGGCCTGTTTTAATTTGGATTCTTTGTTTGGGTTGGATATACTAGTTGTGAGGCCCATTTCATGTTATTGTATGGGATTAGGGCCCTAAACCCTAGTTTTTAATTGAAAACATTAAAAAACTATAACAAAAAAATAACTTATTGATAAATACAAGACTCAACAAAACTAAAACTTGTAAAAATATTTACTAACAAAAATTAATAATTATACACTAATCACAACAAACTAAGCTTAAAATTCTTATTTTATTTCCTCAATTATTATACTTGGTTGTCTATAAATAGTAGGGGCTAGCCCACTCATCCTTATTTTCTAAACATGAAGGATTATTATTAGGCAATAAGGTTGATTGGACAATCCTTAATAGTGTGATAAAGAGTGGTGAGGTTACCTATGGAATCATACACAAAATCCTAGAGAGGACAAGTGTTCGATAGAAATGCAAATGTTACGTCAATTTCCACTAATCTCATGATCTCCTATTAAAATATTTTTAGAGGGAACTAGAGTATTCAACATCACATTAACCATATGCGATTTCCAAATCAAAGGTTTCCGAAGGCTGTCAATGTCATCCATAAATCTAACCACATTCATATAATTTCATGTCCAACCCCCCATTGAGTCGAGCATTCAATCAAAGGGTGAAAGAAAAATGCAAAAAAAATATTGACAATAAAACTATCAAAATAAGTCACACATACGTTGATTTATGAAGGGATTCACTAAAATGTGTGTTTGATTTGGTTGTGAAATCACCCAAGATCAAAATGATTGAAGGAAATCAAGAAAATAGATGAATAAATTTAGCACTCCCTTAGCAATTAACTAGCAGTCCATAATACTAGCCAAGGGAAGCGGTGAGTGTTGTTTATATAGAAAAATAATGGTAGATAAATCCAAGGGGGGTATTAACTCCCAATTTCCCATAATAGGTTGTAGTTTTACCTACTTGGTAAATTCCAGATTACATGGTTATGCCTATTAAGGTAAAAACAAACAAATGGTTATGGGAGGTAGCTAATAAATCCAAAAGAGGGTGTGGGACTCAACTACTCAAAGGTGGGTGTGAGTGACACATGTGAATGATGGATTTATACCACATGTCCTCATCCTAACCATTATAATATAACCTAAGAAAGCTTAATAATGTGTGTAGGAAAAATAAATATTCTCTAACATAAGGAAAATAAAAAACCTATACTAGCCAAGGGAAGGGGTGAGTGTTGTTTATATAGCAAAATAATGGTAGATAAATCCAAGAGGAGTAATAAATCCCAAGTTCCCATAATAGGTGGGAGTTTTACCTACTTGGTAAATGTCAGATTACATGGTTATTCCTACTCAGGTAAATACAAACAAATGGTTATGGGAGGTGGCTATTAAATCCAAAAGAGGGTGTGAGATTCAACTACCCAAAGGTGGGTGTGACTGACACATGTGAATGATGGATTTATGCCACATGTCCTCATCCTAACCATTATAATATAACCTAAGCAAACTTAATAATGTGTGTCAGAAAAATAAAAAACCTACACTAACACCCTCTTAAGTGTAGCTTAGGTGGGTGAAAAGATGCAAAGATGGGTCTCAGATACTAGGCCATGTTAGGTACCTATAACGCCAAGAAAGTGCAAAAGAAATAGATTAGAAGCAAACAAACATGCAATAATAAATCTAAATGCAAATCTAATGTTAAGCAACAAAGAACAAAGGAAAGTAAAAATGTAATTAAATTGAAACAATCTCACCAAAAGCTATTGCCCTTCTCCATTTTGCTTGTATAGTATAATTGCCCTCAGATTTCTCAAGAGTTCATGCAAGTATAGCCTAAGATAGTGATTAGCAAAATATCAAAGATTCAAGATTAAGTGCTTGCAAGATTTGAAAAGAGATTTCAATTTTGAGAGAGATTGGAATGAAGAATGACAAATCAATTTATAGAAAATTGATTATTCGAATGACAGGCCAAGATTGAAAGATCAACAGATGGTTGAGATCGATTGATTGGACATGCATTCTGATAAGTGTCAGTGGTGACATGAGTGATACAAATTAGAAATAGAATTTAAAGATTAAATAAATGATTTAATCTTCAGTTCGATATTCGAAAACAGAAGAAATATCTTTGCATGACAAAGATAAAGATTGGTTAAAGAGACTCTTGTTCGAATGCACACACAAGGTTTAATTAATTAAATAAGAATATTTAAGTAATCCACATGTACACGCAAATGAGTTAGAACTGGATGATTGAATGATCTGACGAAGAGATTACTCGAGAACACCACTCAAACATCAAATCAAGAGTTAACTAAGCGATTAAAATAGATGTCGAATCGAGTAAAAGTGAATACTTAGATAACTCACACAATTATCTAAAATATAGAGGAATGTGTTAAAATAGAATTAATGAATTAAATAATTCATTTAATTCAAGACTCAATATTTGAAGAATAATTAAATAAATAAGATTTATTTAATTGAGTGATGAAGGGATTTTAAATGAATAATTAAATAAATAAATAATTTATTTAATTATAGTTGAAGTATGATAAAGGTAAATTAAATAAGAATTTATTTAATTTAACAAGAAGAATAAGGTTAATTAGTAACATAATTAAATAAAAAGCGTTTATTTAATTAATCAGATAGAATAAAGAAAAGTGTGAATTAATTAAATAATTAAGATTATTTAATTAATAGAAGAAATGAAGACTATAGAGAATAATTAAATAATTGACATTATTTAATCATGACCGTGAAGAATAAGAATTATGAAGAATATTGAAGTCGCAGGCCTAAACCAGATTTCGGTGTCAACATTTTCCCCTCTTTGATACAATGTCATTTCGGCATTGTGTCAAAGAAAACCGATAAGAAATATGCCCTAGTAATGCTCCAGATTAAAACAGGTGAAGGTATGCCCCCTCGGGAAAATTGACAAATTTTTGAAAAAGTTCAAAAAATTTTGGAAATGATCCCGATTAGTCCATTGGATGGCCAGAAATGCAGTGGAGTTTGTAGAATTGAGGTTCGAAATGTCAGAAACGGGTACGGGCTTATCGAAATGGGAAGTTAACACGGCCAGTAGGACAGAAATGCCACCTAAGCCCTAGGTATATATAGCAATAGGGGTAAAAACCAATTCATTTTCACCGACTTAGCCCTAGAAATTGAGAATTTGCTCTGTACCCATAGCGAGGATGTCGCCTATTCTGCACACTCACCATCATGCATATAGGATCTAGACCTTCCATAGACCAGTTGACGCGAACCCCTCGGTATGTACCTAAAACTTATCTTTTGAAATTTTTTCATTTACGTGTATTTTTATGCATTTAATTGAAGTTTTAGATATGCGTCATTTTAATAAATCAATGCATTTGTGTGCGTGAATGACACATCTGTCTATAGAAAGTCACATTTGTAATTTCACGTTAGCCATTTTACATAGTTAGGCTGCGGTTCAACGCATTTGAATAATTTTGAATCGTTGACATTGTGCATCGCATTTGCATTTAGAATAGCCGCATGTGTTTATTTTGAAATGCATTTGAATTTTTTTGCAACGCAACATTTATTTTTCAATGCATATGAATTTAGTGCAATGCATGTGATGTAATTAGCCGCATTTGTTTAATAACGATGCATTTGAAATTTATGCACCACATATGTTAAAAAGCGACGCATATGAAAAATAATGATGCATGTGCAAAATAATAATGTATTTGCATTTTATGTAGTATAGTCAGTTTGCACTAGAATAGATGACTGAGGCTGACATGAGGCATGTATAATGCCATTTCAGGTTGTGCTAGACACGATATATACATGAAAGTCGAGACCGACTACGTTTCGATTCAGAGATAGCTTGCGGCTGACAGAGCGATGGATTCTATGGCACCTGGGTTTACTACACGTGACAGACATGCCCCAGATTTGGGAGAATCAGGGATTACTAATAGCTTTGTGTGAGCAGTGGCACTCAGAGACATTGTCTTTCCACCTACCGACTGGACAGGCGACTGTTACCTTAGAGGATGTCTATAGGATCCTCAGACTTCCTATTAGAGGCACACGGGTGACATATGATACCCAGAGGGGTGCAGCCGAGATGTGTAGATACTACCCACATGCTGACATTAGGCAATTATGATTTGATGATTATGAGATTAGGTGGCATGTGTTGGCCTAGAGGTATAGATAGCTAGACTGTCTATTGTGTACATTGATAGGCGGCATAGTAATTCTTGACCGTCGAGGTCATGGTTTTCCCGTGGGGTGGTGGGAGATGCTAGTGGGCATGCTCGAGCATCAAGTGGTGTATGCCTAGGGTTCTTGTGTGCTCAGGATGTTATATTTTCACTTACATGATATTGCCTATCGAGAGGCACAGTCGATGAGTTTTGATACCATGCTCTTGATGATATGGGCATGCGAGCACATTGCCATTTTTCAGCAACCTATGATAGTTGATCTTCCACATGGAGCTCCTTACGCCTTCCATTATGTGGGGGTGAACACTCAGCACCACATAGGAGATATGGGTTACTTCAGACATGCCATAGACACTATGTAGTAGTTTACATGGAGACCATACTTGGGCTGTGACGAGTGGTCAAATGAGGATGAACCTTTTCTGTTTTGTAGGCAGACACATTTCCTAGTTGGGCGGATAGTATCACGTGTCCATATCATAGAGCGTCAGTTGCCAGATCATGTCCTACGGCAGTTTGGAGAGGTGCAGGATGTGCCTAGAGGACAGGTAGAGTTTGCGAGATCCTCACGATAGGTCCCGCTATGGGGTCCAGAGATTCCAGTGGCCACAACAGATGCAGACATTGATGCATTATAGGAAGTTCCATGGGGATGGAGAGATGGTCTAGTAGATCCAAGGACCACAACAAAGTATGACCAGTGGTGGGCAGTTCACAGGTCGATCCCCTTGATAGATCCAGAGCAGCCAGCACCAGTAGAGCAGTGAGGGATAGGTCCACGAGGCAGGCATGATAGAGCAGGATGTGGTGATGGAGGAGATGATGGCCGAGGGGGACGTCATGGAGGTAGGAGAGCGAGACGTGGTCGGAGGGGACGAGGGCCAACATTATCACCGATCCATGAGGAGGGACGAGGAGAGGAGGATGTGGCCATGCCATACATTGCGAGAGGTGGAGAGGAGGTGTATCCCGTAGAGGCAACTATTCTAGACATCCCAGCAGAGGAGGAGATAGGTACCGAGGAGGCAGGCAAAGAGGAGGTAGAGATTGATGCTCTGGGTTTGTTGGGTGCCTACCAGGAGGATGATGAGGGAGATGATGATCATGAGAGAGAGATTCGAGATCAGATCTTGGAGGAGCTAGCTAAGGAGGAGGATGGGAGAGTGAGGGACAGACAAGATGAGACAGGGGCAGAGGATCCAGACACAGATACATTACGTGCTTAGGTTGCATCCTTGGAGGAGCAAATGAGAGTTTTGATGGTTGAGAGGGATGCATATCAGATGGAGAGGGACAGAGCAGTGATGGATAGGGATCAGGCCATAGCTTGGATATAGGAGACTGAGCAGAGATTTACAGAGCTCAGGGCATTGTGCACGAGACCATCAACCACTTTTTCCAGAGAGCTAGTCAGAGCTGGCGAGAGAGAGAGATACTATTGGGATCTATATGAGGCAGAGGTTCCACCAGAGAGATGGGCTCCCAGTTTCTTAGAGGCACATAGTAGCAGGTCCCAGACCAGAACCCACAGTAGGACAGTTAGCACAGAGGGGGTGGAGCAGCCACGCAGAGCAGGTCCATATGACAGACCTCCCTTAGCTCACAGGTCATCGGGTTCCCATCATCAGTCCTCCACACACTCCAGGCATGATAGCAGTGGCAGTTTAGGATAGGGATATTTCTTGAGATGCATCTAGACATTGTATTATGATGTTATAGCCTGCGGGCTTCCATGTATTATTGATACATTATGACATTGTGATGTGACATAGTTGAGGTATATTATATATATATATGATTTTGGCAGTGATTCTCATGATATGCATGTCTATGTATTGATTATGCAGTCTTTATTTATACATGTGATGTTTATATGATATGCCTATATGATGGATGAGTATATGTATTTTATGATGTTTATGCAGCTAATGAGATAATGTTGATTCTATGTGATGTATGCAATTTATAAATTATGAAATTCTATATGATGTTATATGTATGATGCATACTACATGTGATGCTATACAAATGTAATGTGATGCATGTATTTATAGTTGCCTTGTAAATGGAATGCTTATAATATGTATTGTTTGATGATGAATGTCTATTATGTCATGATGATCTAGATATGAAAATGCCTATATGTATGTATTTTTTCTAACATGTACGTTGATTCAGGATGATGTATAATGTTTTGTGTCACAGGACTCCGTCATAATGCAAGAAAGAAGAACTGTTAGTGCTGCAAGAAAGATCGAGAAAGAATGAAAGATAGGAGATAGATGTTAGTATTAGCAATCTTCGATATTTCGTTGTATCACAAAAGGTATTGCACTTTATCATCATTGGGAGGGACTAATACAAATGGAGAAAAACACCATGATATGACATAAATCAAGGTGTGCAAGGTCATCCATTTGTCAATAGCAGATTGTCACAGACAAGGATTGTCATTAACTCATACTAAGGGCACAAGTTTCCCCAATCTTTTTGTCAGGACAAACCACAAACAACAAACAAAGTAAAAGATGGGTCATGAGACATCATTGCTCCCCTAAATCCCTCATGGGACATCCTTGAGGAAACTAGTAACATGACTCGAAATCAAATGTAAAAGATAGTCAACAAACATCAGTCAAAGAATATAGAATTCTGATACATCATTGCTTCTCTAAATCCTTCAATGGGACATCCTTGAGAAAGCTAGTAACATAATTCCCATCATAAATTCAACTAAAACGATAAGATAAATAAATCAGAAAGTCAAAAAGCCAGTAAAATATTTGACAAAAATTGATTGTGTTTGTTTGATTTATGTTGATTGATAAAAGGATTGATTGATAGAGCCTGATTTCAGGAGATACACATACCAGATAAGACTTTGAGTTTGGTTTCGATGTTATGACTATTTGTATAAGGAATTGTATACACCTAAAAATGGTCACATCACAATAGTCTGGTAATTAATTAAATATTTTTAATATTTAATTAAATCTTTGAATTCCATCTACGTATAAATAAATTTAAATAATTTATTTATATTGTTCATTCTTTCATTTCGATTAAATAAATAAGTTTATTTAATCACTTCTTGTTCATTTCTTAATTAATTAAATAAACATTATGATTTATTTATATTAATTATCATATAATCTTGGCTTGAATATTTTATTCAAATAAAGATTAAATATTCTTCTCTTCTAAAAAAATCCTCTAGATTCCATCACAATTAAATATTTCAAAATATATAATTAAATTCTTCTAATATCCATTCACAATTAAATATCTCTAAATATTTAATTAATTCCTTTCAAAAGTCCATTTACAATTAAATATTTCAAAATATTTAATTAAATTCTTCTAAAGTCTTATCACAATTAAATATTCCCAATATTTAATTAAATCTTCTATAGTTCTAAAAAATCAAAAATATTTAATTTCCTCAAAATTCACATGAAATTAAATAAATTTATTTAATTAATTTATTTAATTTGCATTATCTTCAACAACCATGAAACAAACTGCCAAAACACAAAAATTAAATTTCTCTGTTCCTGTGCAAGCTTGTTCCCATGGGTTGAAGATAGGCTTCCATTCTTCTCTCCAACCTCCCAACCTCTTCCATCTTCCTCTCAACCTCTCCATCTCCCACCATTCAAATTTACTAGACAATCTCACAGCCGTTGATCCTTGCCAGCCAGGATTTTTCCTGCAAAAAGCTATAAAAAGGATTAACGGGTCTTTGAAATTACAGAGAAGCTTTCAATAGAATAACTATAGCCAAATTGCAATAGCATGAGCCTTTTAGCATTCACAGCATTCAAGCATCATAACATAGCATAGTAGCATAGCATATCATGACATATCTACTTCATTTCATAGCATCCTCAATTCATAGCCCCTATGCATATCTGTATCAGTATCTTCCCTCCACCAGCATATAGCATAGAGAAGCTCTATCACTTTGCATACTCATTCTGCAGATTCCCATTTGGAGAAGCCTTGCATACACAATCTGAGAGCAACAACTTCAAACAAATCCCTGCAAATAGAGGAAGATTGAACGCCTCTGAAGAAGCTTCATTTGTTTCTTTAAATTCAAATTACTTGCTTTTCTTCAGTTTAAAGTTCCATTATTTGTGTTTTTTTAATCTCAATTTGATTATACATATTTAACATACACATTTTTGGTGCCCATCGTGGGGCACTTGCCCCAATTTTAACATTTTATTGTAGATTTTCCTAACAGGTTATGGCCAAAAACAATGGATTAGTATAATAAACACGTTTCAAGAAAATTCATACCTAGTTTAGTGCCCTTAAAGCATCCCACAATGCTCTTAATCCATCCTCCAGCACCCTTAAAGCATCCTGCAGCGCCTGTGAGCCATCCTGTAGCGCCCGTGAGCCGTCTTGCAGCGCCCGTGAGCCATTCTGCAACGCCCATGAGCCATCTTGCAGCGCCCATGAAGCATCCTGTAGTGCCCATAAGCCATCCTGCAGTGCCCATGATATCTTTTATAGCGCATTTTTGGAAAACCTGCAAACTGTAAATTATAATTTGCATATAGCTTGACTGAAACCGATGCAACCGTGGACAACCAATAACTTTGAATTAAAATGAAGCAATCCTAGGATAGTCACATAAATTAAAAGTCAAGCAATCCTAGGATAGTCACTTCACTTTTTATTTTGGGCTAAAATGAACTCCATGTTTGTGTGAAGCAACATCTTCACTTAGCATAGCAAAATCTTTATTTGGGCTTAAAACTGAATCTTTTGTTTTCTTTGCTTAAACGGTGATAGGCCTATGCTCTCCCCTTAATTGGGTGATCAAAATTCCAAACTCATCTATTTCCCTTTATGCAATTTCCAGCTTTATTAAAACCTTTTAGAGAGCTTGCTCTTGTGGGAAAAAGTACTCACCCAAGAGGAACGACTCAAGTGGGTTCAAGCCAAAGCCAGACTATTCCACCCCACTATCAAATTTAAAGAAAATTTTGGGAAACCCTCTTTTGACAGTAGTGTGCATTGATAACCATCCCCAAAGCCTTTTTTCTAAAGGTAGGGAGGTCTCTCGAGGGAGTCTATCATTTGCCGCACCAAACGGAAACCCTTCCTATGAACTTAGTGTAGTATCCAACCGAAGTTAGTTTTCGAACGTCATAATAATCACAGTGCAGGGGAGGGAAGAATCTACCCCCAAGATACTCACTGTATAACTACCAAGGATCATTTGCTTAGGGGATCTGGTATCCACTTCCGTCACTCTAAGTACGCACCTGGAAAAGAAAAAAACACAGGCGCCCTTTCGGGGGTGACATGGCTGTGTGAGTCGACACAGTTTTAAGATGTGGGCTATTGATTACTATGATGACCTACTTGAGAACAAAGAGTGAGTCTGTTTGAACTATTTATCATGTGTGAAACTTGTGAAAAAAAATTTTGAAGAACATTTTGGTCATACACTTAATGTTTAAAGACAACTATTCTACAACTTACTCGATGTGTTTTCAAAACATTAATTCAGTAAAGATCATCCAAAACACACAATTACATTGATTACACTTATCATTTTTTGAGACTAGGATCAAATCTCAAAGTGCATCTTTTCAAACAAGTTTTGATTATTGATTCAACTTCCCCAACAGGATTATGATATCCTTTCATCTTGGAAGCCACAATCAAGAGTTAGAAACGCCATTTGATCATATCATAAGATTTTCATCTTATCAGATCAATACATTATCATTTTTGCACTTATAAAACTGTGATCTAAGTCTAGAAAAACATTTCAAAAGCATATGCCTGTTGTCCACTTTACAACATGGGTGATAGGGAAGAAAAGCCTCTTCATAGGTTTCATACTGGGAATAGTTCAAATGAGGAAATAACTGATGAAATGATTCAAGAAGTTGAACATGATCCATAGTTTCACCAAATTTTAGACAAGATGTTAGAGTGAGATAAAGAAGGCTACTTTCCTTTTTTAGCAAACCAAGGTGCCAAATTTCCCTCTAACTACAATATGGAGAAAATTAAGGAAGATCCTGAAAAGACTAAAACTCCATTAAATAATCTTAGTAGTCTTCCCCAACAAACAAGAGCACTCCAAAGGAAAATCAAGGAAATAGAAGGGGGCACAACTACGAAATATTTTGATGGAAATATGAAGGTAACCTCTTCTCCTCCAAAAGCAACATCATCGAAATTCAATGTTTTTGAATTTTTGCAAAGGTTACATAAGAAGCCCAAATCTAAGCCATCAAATAAAATTGACCAATCCTGTCATGTCATGCATTTATCTTCATCCCCCATAATTCAAAATGAACCTCAAGATTCTTTCACTCAAGATAACGATTCCATTCAATCACCTTCTTCTTACATATCCTTTACATCTAATGATTCATTTCAATCTACACATCTCAATCAAAACATTCTACAAACCCTTCCAATCTTTGATCAAGATCCCATCTCTCAAGGACCATATGATGATCCCCTCCTTTCATTATTCACCCATGATAATCCTCTTCCATCTCAAGAACAAAATGTTCTTCCAAGTTCTTCCACATCATCTAATCAATCCATACCATCCCATGATTCTATTGCATCCCAAGAGCATGATATTTCTTCCATCCTATCTAATGATGTCTTACCAATTGATATGATTTCTACAAAATCTCATGATTCCCTTCCTCATCAAGATCAATATAATCTTCCATTCAAGGATACCCTTTCATCCCATGAAGATGATTATCCTTCTCATGATCAAGATATGTCTTTCATACCACTTCATAATCCTTTTCCAAGTCAAGATCAAAACACTCCATCATCCCCATGTCAAGAGCCTATCACACCTATTCAAGTTATCCATGAACCCCACACCTATAAATTGGGATCCTCCACCTTTATCCATTCTGGTTTACTTCCAAAACCTATCCTCTCATCCATATCATATCCTCCTCACAATGGACTCACATCTTGTTTCACAAACAATACATATCCAATTGGTAAACGAATGTGTGAAATTATGAATTGCAAAGGAAAGGGTTTAGGCCTTCATGAGCAAGGTATCCTAGAACCCCTTTCTGTCCAAGCACATCCATATTCTCATGGCCTTGGTTATACACCTCATGCTCAAGCTAGGTATCCTAGTCCATCAAACTCTCCATCCATCCTAGGTCCTTATCCTAGTCCATCAAACTCTCCATCTATCCTAGGTCCTTATCCTAGTCCATAAAAAAATACATCTATCCTAGGTCCTTATCCTAGTTCATCAAACCTTCCATCTATCCTTGGTCATTATCATTCCAACCCTAGCTCATCAACCCTTCCATCCATATTAGGGTCCCACATTTCTCCATCTCCTATTCTTCAAGAACAACAAAGGCACACATCCTTGATTCACTTTCAAAATTCTTCCTTCATTAACTCATCCATCATACCTCCATATCATTCATCTCAATCCACCCCTCCCATTGTTCTTGGAAGCAATTTGGGTGCCAAATGTCAAAACCTTCAATATAAAATTCCACATGTATCAAAGGATCAACATGTCTCCTTGAAGAGTCATGCAAAAATAAAATAAAATTTGATCCAAAAATCAAAAGGCAATTTTCAAAGGCCACAAAGGCCCATCAAAGCAAAGGAAATTTCCAAAGGTCACAAAGGCCCATCAAAGAAAAAAGGCAATTTTCAAAGACCACAAAGGTCCATAAATCAAAAATAAAAATCTCAAAGGCCACAAAGGCCCACAAAGAAAATATCAAAATCAAAAGTCATGTGGATTCCTAAAAGTCTCATAAAAGCAATAAATTCTAAATTGGCTTCCAAATTTGCTAATCCAAAAGCTTCCTCCAATTTTCCATCTAATAACTTATAACCTTCCAAATCCATTTTTCCTTCATCACTCCACTACCCTTCAAGGTGTGTACCAATGTTGATCTTTCCATCCTTTCCATCTATCCATCAACAGGTCTTCCAACCTCCTATCCATTATCCAACATTCATCCCCCATCATTCTCCTTTAATCCAAACTTTTGCATAAGTCCTTAGATTATTCCATCATATCATTAATCTGCTAACATTTAGGATTTTAATTCCCATTGCCATGGTTTATTAGAGGGATATTTGGTTGTGAAACTTGATGCTTAAGTCCTTCCTCCATCTCCCTATCATCCATATCCTATCTTCCATATTCCTCTTGCACTCTTCGCTTAGAGAAAAGTTTCATCCATCTTATCATTCATGGCCATTATCCTTTCTATGCCCATTCCTTACATTTCCACCTTTGATCTTGACAAGGTTAAGGATCTTCTTGAACATCATACATCTTATCCTATTCACTTCATCCAAATCTTCCATACCATATCCTTTGTCATGCATATTCTCTTATATTGTGGGGAATCTTGTTTCTTCAATTGGTCATCACATTCCATCTTAAAAGTCCTAAAAAAATACAAAAAAATAAGAAAAAGTCCTGAAAAAATCCAAAAAAAAATCATAAAAAGTCCTAAAAAAATTTAAAAAAAATCAGAAAAATATTGAAAAAGTGCAATAAAAATGAGTGGTGAAAACCTAGCAAACAGGTGCTACTTGTGATCAAAATGGGCTCCTCCATCTATTAGCTTATGTCTTGCATTCACTTTTCGCATAATCCATTCATATCTATCATCTGTACATATCTTTCATATCCATATCATATGACAGGAATCGTTATGTTTAATCATGGCTTGATGAAATTTGTACATATCCATAATCTTTAGGTTGTGTTTACACTGGGGGAAAAATGCAGAAACATAGAGAAGGGCAACGAGATTTTCAAAAATCACAAATAGACACAAGACAATTTTCCAAAATAAAACAAACATTGCCGTATCAAATCAACCACAACAGGCTTGTTCAATACCAATTGAAATCAAAACAACATGATCCAAAAAAAACATCAAAACAAAACATCAATGCTGATAATCAACTTGGATGATCTTAATCTGAATAATGTTTGAAATACTTTAGGCAAGATTTGAATGGTTGTTTGATTTTTCTATCATATCTCTGGAGCAATTTGATGATGTACTGAACTAGAAAAGCAAGGAAGGAGTATGATTTTTCTTTGTCTGCTATTTGTGAGGAAATCATTAGTACTATGCAAATTGGTCGCGAGACATGCTCTACTATGTATCATTGATGACATTTCGAAATTTGCATGGGAAACAGGTTAACTCTTGTCTGTTTATGCAAGCAATACTTAGGTCATCTCAGTTCAATTATACCTAGATGCTTGTATTAACTTGCTATATCAAAAATTATGAAAGCAATACTCAGGTCATCACTGGTGCAAACATACCCTTTGATGCTTGTATTAACTTTCAACATTTCAATGTTCTATGATGACACAAAACGCAAAAATAAGCTCTCCAAATGGCAATATTGTACGAATACCCTGCATGGTTAGTATAGATTGCATTCATTTTCAAATCTGCATTTTGCATTTATAGATTCTTTGAAAGGCTGGAAAAATATCAAATATTTCATGTTTTCCCAATAAAATGACTGAGTACATTTTGACATTCACAAAAACATCATTTCATACATTTTTGCATTAGAAAATCATCAAAACATACATCACAACATTCATAAGCATTCATAAATTGTATCATTCATATAATCATTTCATTCATCTTATAAATCATGCGTACATATACATCATAACCATAAACCATCATATCATAACACATCATGCATATATAAGAAAATCCATCCACTCATCATAAATCATCACTGCATTTCATATATCTCGAAAATGAATGTCAAAATGTACAAAGATGTCAACTATATATGATATAACATCATAAAAAATGAGATCATCTCAAGGTTTAGACAAATGTCTAAACAGAGTGTCACAAAAACATCATGTACAAATGCACTAGGTAGTGCTATCCTCTGATGGAGTTGGTCTAGGACTTGTACCACTTGCACCTGATGGACCTGCTCCACCTATCCCTGATGGCCCTCCTAGAGGTAATGGCTGTGTAACACCCCTACTGGTAGTCTGAGAACGACTATGAGTCAACCGTGACTGTGTGTAAATCTCCCTCCGCTCACGTGGAACCACATCATGATATCTAGTCCTATAGAACTTCACCTCCCGGGTGGCTCTGGCCACCTCTCTCATCATATCACTAGGAAAGGTGCTCATTGCTACTCTCTGCAGGCTATCAGCCAAGGCAATGGCCTACTCACCTCGCTATCTAGCCATATCTCTCTCAGCAATAACTGAGGTCAACTATCCCTGAAGTTGTGTAATCACAGTCTGTGCCTGTGTTAGCTGACTCTGTAAGCTCTGCATTGTACTCTCTAAAGAGGATATCTAACCTGACACCACTGGATCTACTGAAGGTGATGGATTTGTATGTCTCATCCGTGGTCCACCTCTACCACATCTCCTATCACCTCTCCTACCACCTCTCCTACCATCTCTATCACCTCTCCCACCATCATCATCTCCTCCACTCTCCTCCTCATCATCATCTCCCTCTGAATCATCATCACTACCTCCACTCTCCTCATCATCATCACCTCCCTCTGAATCGTCACCCTCTGAAGCTGCCTCTCTATGTCATCTCTGACCACCTCTCTGTGGTCTCTGTACAACGATTGGTGCAATAGGCTCATCGGGATCAAACATACGTGGTGCAAGATGCTCTAACACATACTGACTATACTCTGGTGTTGTCCTTGCGTCAAGGAAATCAACTCGGTAATCCTATGTCACAACTCCTAAGCTAGTGAACTCTACCATTGCTGCCTCATAGGAAATCCATGGACCCCACACTACAATCTATGGCTGTCATCGTGCATAAATGGAAAAACCCATAGGCATACCCTGAATCCGACCGTACTGTCGACATACTCGTCCAACAAGAAATCTCTCAATAATCCATGGAGTACGCCCAATAAGATATCTATACGTATAGACACAGGGCATCTCCCTCACATCCTTAGGCCATGCCTCACACTCTACATATGGTCGCCAACATACTGTATCAAGCCCATCTATGAGATGCTGCCAATGATCTAGTTTTCCTAGTCTCGGTTAAGCAATAATATCGGCATATCCCCATCTATATGATTGACTGACAAGTCATCGTCCACGAGTCAACGGTTGCATAACAGTAAAATGTTCCCATGCCCATATCTGTAGTAATGAACAACCAACAACAGAACTCCGACCTCTACCATATACAATATGATGTAACTCATCATACAAGTGAGCAAGCATACATGAACCCCATGCATACCATGTACCCTACATCACCATAATCTCCAGCACACGACCCCACTTGACTGCAAACCCCTTCAACCTATGGTCGAGGCACAAAAAACCTCCAATGAAACTTGCTAGTATAGAAGGTAAGGGTGGATATGAATCTTCCATCTCGCCCCATGGGATGAAATATCCAGCAATATGATCATCTCTAAAAATCCTCTTCAAAGCATCAATGCCTCCAGCCTCTCGGCTATCAAAAACCACTATCTCTCCCATCACTGGGATCCTCAAGATACGGTACATGTCCTCACAGGTCACTGTAATCTCTCCAGTCAGTAAATGAAATGTGTTAGTATCACTATGCCACTGCTCTGCTAGTGCTGTCAATAAAGCTCTCTTGAGGCGCACCTCAGGCATGTCAAGCAATGAACTCAATCCACAGGCCTTGATCACATCCCAATCTGACTGTAACATATGTGGAATCAAACTCCATGTCTTCGGGAATGTCTCCCGTGACTGCAAAACACTCAATCTCTCCTATTGGCACATCAACATGACAAAGCAAAATCAGTATCAAATCATCACGACTCATCAAAGAAATCACTCAAACTATTTGTTTTTCATTTTCATGAAAGCAGATAATCAAACAAATCAATCAAACTATTTGTTTTTCATTTTCATGAAAGCAGATAATCAAATAAATCAATCAAACTGTTTGTTTTTCATTTTCATGAAAGAAAATAATCAAAATAACGTTTGTTTTTAATAATCTTAAAAGCACACATATCAATCAAACTGTTTGTTTTTCATTTTCATGAAAGAAAATAATCAAAATCACATTTGTTTTTAACAATCTTAAAAGCACACATATCAATCAAGCTGTTTGTTTTTCATTTTCATGAAAGCAAATAATCAAAATCCTGTTTGTTTTTTAACAACTTTAAAAGCAAACTTATCAATCCTATTTGTTTTTAACAACTTTAAAAGCAAATCTATCAATTATTATTTGTTTTCCAACAACTTTGGGAAAAAAATTATTACTCACATCAACATGCAATCATGGGCGTTATGAAAACAGTCATGGGCACTATGAAAATCATCAATGGCGTTACCAGATCATGGGTGCTAAAAAATTTATCAAATGTGCTGTGGAAACTCTCAAGGGTGCTAAAACACAATATTTCACACTCAACATTGATAAACGTGCAACGAACATAAAATTTTCAAGAAGCTAAAGTTTCACGGGGTACATATCGGGGGTCCATAGTGTGCCAGTCGCTGATGTCGTCGGATGCACTCAAAACGGTGCTGGTGAATCGGAAGTGCCATCTTTTTCACTCCATAGCTCAAAAATTACACTTTTTACTAGGTTAAAATAGAAAATGACATTTTAAACCTATTTAAAAGCGAAATTGGGGCATTTTAACACATTTTATCATAACAAGGGCAATTTAGTCATCACATTTTTCATCTCACATATTTTCAAGTCATTTTCTTCACATCATAATTTTCAAATGATGAATCAACATCTTTAAAATCATAAAAATCCAAACATTTCAAAAAATCTAAATATTAAAAAAAAATCACAAAAATCAAAATCTTATCGATTCATCGTTCGAGGGGGCATATACCTATCAACATTTGACAGTTAACATCTAGGGAAAATTTCAAAATTCTTTGAAGCAATGCGTAAAACACATTAATTCAAAGAGGGGCAAAATGTATACACCTAAAAATGGTCACATCACAATAGTCTGGTAATTAATTAAATATTTTTAATATTTAATTAAATCTCTAAATTCCATCTACGTATAAATAAATTTAAATAATTTATTTATATTGTTCATTCTTTCATTTCGATTAAATAAATAAGTTTATTTAATCACTTCTTGTTCATTTCTTAATTAATTAAATAAACATTACGATTTATTTATATTAATTATCATATAATCTTGGCTTGAATATTTTATTCAAATAAAGATTAAATATTCTTCTCTTCTAAAAAAATCCTCTAGATTCCATCACAATTAAATATTTCAAAATATTTAATTTCCTCAAAATTCACATGAAATTAAATAAATTTATTTAATTTGCATTATCTTCAACAATCGTGAAACAAACTGCCAAAACAGAAAAAATAAATTTCTTTGTTCCTGTGCAAGCTTGTTCCCGTGGGTTGAAGACAGGCTTCCATTCTTCTCTCCAACCTCCCAACCTCTTCCATTTTCCTCTCAACCTCTCCATCTCTCACCATTCAAATTTACCAAACAATCTCACAACCGTTGATCCTTGCCAACCAGGATTTTTCCTACAAAAAGCTATAAAAAGGACTGTCGGGTCTTTGAAATTATAGAGAAGATTTCAATAGAATAACTATAGCCAAATTGCAATAGCATATTCCTTTTAGCATTCACAACATTTAAGCATCATAGCATAGCATAGTAGCATAGCATATCATGGCATATCTACTTCATTTCATAGCATCCTCAATTCACATCCCCTGTGCATAATTCACAACCCCTCTACATATATGTATTAGTATCTTCCCTCCACCAGCATATAGCATAGAGAAGCTCTATCACTTTGCATACTCATTCTGTAGATTCCCATTTGGAGAAGCCTTGCATACACAATCTGAGAGCAACAACTTCAAACAAATCATTGCAGATAGAGGAAGATGGAACGCCTCTGAAGAAGCTTCATTTGTTTCTTTAAATTCAAATTACTTGCTTTTCTTCAGTTTAAAGTTCCATTATTTGTGTTTTGTTTATCTCAATTTGATTATACATATTTAACATACAAAGGCATGACAAAGCCTGGTTTCAGAAAGACATGTATCGTATAAGACATTGAGTTAGATGTCGTTGATGTGATAACCTGTATAAGGTTGTGTTTGATTGTTTGATCTTGTCAATTATGCAGGAAGGACTCATCCTGTATAAGACATAAATTGTTTTGCCGATATCAGTATTCAGGACGGATTCATCTTGAACAAGATATAGGTTGATTTCCATGATGATGATGTCTATTTCTAGGAAGGACACATCTTGTAGTAGACATTTGTTGATTTGTTTTGATTGTTTTATTTGGCAAGTTGTTTGATTTGACTTAGTGACATTGTTGACTTGTTCACCAGATTGATGCATGACTTGAGATGATGCGTTGACAATTGACTATGTGTGACGACAAAACCCTAAAGGAATGACCTAGTGTGGCCTCGGGGGCTCATCGATTGATGGCCTTGCCTACGTTGTACACGCAGAGACCTCATAGTTCAACTTGATTTAGACTGACAAGAATGACTACATATAGAAGATGTGTGTGAAAGTGAATACGATGAACCCTAATGGACTGCCCTAGTGCGGCCTCGGGGGCTCATCGATTGATGGCCTTTCCTACGTTATACACATAGAGACCTCGTAGTTTGACACGACCAATGACCTTGTCATATAGACATATGGATTAAATCATGAATTTATATAGACCAACCTAAATGGACTAACCTAATGCCTCAGGGGCACATTGGTAGATGGCCTTGCCTACGTCTAGTTGCAGAGGCAACGTAGTTCAACAAACAACAAAGACTAACAAGTGTGACTGACTTTGACTCTTTTTTTTGAATTTTTGAAATGTTTTGATGTTTTTGTCTTTTCTCAGGTCATTTTGTGATGTTCGTGGATTTTCCATGGTTTTACGTCTTCAACACAACCAATGTAAGAACCAATATGACACATGTCAAGTGTTTTCCCCCAGTCGAGTACAAGACCAATTGACTATGAATAGGGTAAAATGGGGAATATGAAATGCACTCGATGTCAATCATTCCAAGTTATGGGAAAGACTACTAGTTATTAGGAATGGTATATACAAGTGATGGATACGAAAGATAAGGGATATGTACAGGGAAGTGGACTATGTACAAGGCCATGGATTATATACAATGATAAGGATTATGTGCAATACTAAGGACTATGATCAGAATAATAGTAGACAAAGGAGCAGAGTTAACTACACATGGTGCCTGTTTTCCAGGTTTTCACCATGGTACCTATCCAAAGTGCCACCGAAGTGGTTTTCACTATTGGACGAATGATTTGTCTTTACTATTTTCTAGATTATCTAATTTTTTTGGTGTTACCAAGATGCCTATTTGCCAGGTTTTCACCTTGATAACAATTTTTTTTTTGTGATTTTCTAATTTTTTTGTATTTTTACCAATTAAGACAAAGGCTCCCAAAAGCTATGCATAGAACTTCTTTAGATGCAGACTATTGATTGGTGAGGACAATGGTTCCCCTTCAGGAGTAGAGAGTTGGTACGCTCCTGATCCAAAAGTTTCCATAACAACATAAGGTCCTAACCAATTCGGTTCAAACTTTCCTAGTTTTTCTCTTTCTGCTTGATTCTTTGGGTTCTCCATTAAAACCAGGTCACCAATGTCAAAGTTTATGTTCAATACCTTTCTGTTATAGCTACGACGAAGGTGATTCTGATATGCTTGAAGATGGTCTAGTGCCTTCTGTCTTCGCTCATCCAGGAATTCTAGCTCATGGAGTCTCGATACTCAGTACTCTTCATCATCAATGTGGCCTTTTAGGGATACCCTTAGGGAAGGAATCTCAACCTCAATAGGCAGAATAGCTTCAAAACCAAATACAAGTGAATATGGAGTAGCACCAGTAGGAGTACAGATACTTGTGTGATAAGCCCATAAGGCCGGGTTAAGCTGTAAATGCCAGTCACGACCCGCATCATTGACAATCTTCTTGAGGATTCTGATAATAGTCTTGCTAGATGCCTCTACTTGGCCGTTACCTTGTGGGTAGTATGGAGTGGAAAAGTGATGTTGGATATGAAATTCATCACACAAATGGTGGACTTCTTGGTTCTTAAATGGGCAGCCATTATAAGTGATTATGGACTGAGGGACACCATACCGACAGATGATATAGTTCAGGATACACCTAGAAATCTGTGTGCCGGTAATGTATGTCATAGGAATGGCTTCAATCCACTTCGTAAAATACTCAGTGGTAGTGATAATGAATTTGTGTCCATTAGATGATGTGGGGTGGATCTTACCTATGAGGTCGAGTCCCCATTGGGCAAAGGGCCATGGTGACGTTATAGGACAGAGCTCCTATGCTAGCACATGTATCAAGTCTCCATGAACTTGGCATTGGCAGAATTTCATTACAAAGACATATGAGTCTTTTTCCATAGTGGGCCAGTAATAACCCAGTCGCATAATATTTTTGGCTAAGGTAGGACTGCTAGAATGGGAACCACATATACCCTCATGCACCCCATGCAAGGTTGCTCATGCTTCAGTAGAATCAAGACATCTCAGAGGGTATTATCTAGGGTGCATCTATATAGGGTGTCTCTGACGATGGTGTATTTTGCTAACTTGCAGAGGAATGTCCTACTTTGGTTATTTGATAGGCCAGTGGGTATGACTTCGGCATGAAGGTAATCATAGATTTCTTTGTACCATGGGGAATCATGACCAACAATGTCACACACCATTTCAGAATCTAGGATATCGTAAGCTGGGACCAAAATCTATTCTACCAAGAACTCAAACTTAGGCACGTTGTTAGGAATTCCAAGAAGTGATGCAATTGTAGCCATAATATTTGCTGCCCTATTTAAAACATGAGGTATCTGATGAAATTCAAATTTTTCAAAGTACTCTTTAAAGTTATTAGCCATGTGCTTGTATGGAGCAAGCTTCTCGTCCTTAGTCTCATAATCATCATTTACCTATCTGATTACCAGTTGAGAATCCCCATATACTTGTAAAATCTTAATTTTCCACTTGACTGCCATATGTAACCCTGTCACTAGAGCTTCATACTTTGCCATATTGTTAGTGCATGGAAATGCAATCCTGAATGACTTAGGGATGGAATCACCCTATGGTGTGATAAACAATATCCTAGCCCCTGAACCATGATTTGTATGTGAGCCATCAAAGTACAGTTTCCATGTTATGTTTGTGTTAATTATAAATATGAACTCATTAGGAAAGTATGCAACTAATGGGTGATCTGCCTGTATGGGTGCATTAGCTAACTGATCAACAATGACTTTTCATTTAATAGCCTTTCTTTCTACATACTTGATATCATACTCACTAAGTATCATAAACCATTTAGCCAGTTGTCCTGTTAATGCTGCCTTGCTGAGGAGATATTTCAGAGGGTGTATTTTAGCAATCAACATTGTTTGATGGTTTAGGATATAGTGCCTCAATTTTTGAGTAGCAAATACTACTACAAGACATGCACGTTCAATGGTACTATATTTGAGTTCATAACCTACCAAAGTCTGACTGATATAATAGATTTCCCTTTCATGACCTTCATCGTCATTCTATGCAAGTAATGCTCCGAGTGATGAATGGGTTGCTATAATATAAAGAATCAATGGTATTCCTTCAACAGGTGGCATTAAGACAAGTGGCGTGAGTAAATATTCTTTAATCAGTTGAAAAGCCTCTTCACACCTGGCTATCCATACAAAGGGTACTCCTTTCTTAAGTAGATGTTGAAAAGGATGTGTCTTATCTGCTAACTGCACTATAAATCTTTTGATAGATTGCAACCTTCCCTATAATGTCCTTAGTTGACTAAGATTAGTGGGTGGAGGCATGTCCATGATTGCTTTTACCTTAGTTGGATCCACTTCAATGTCTTGTCTAGAAATGATATAACCTAACATCTTTCTTGACTTGACCCCAAACACACATTTCTTTGTATTGAGTCTCACTTTATACTTCTCTAGCCTCTAAAATATCTTGTCTAAAACCTGTAAATGTTTTTCCCTTGTCTTGGATTTTGCAATAAGGTCATCGACATAATCCTCCATAAGAGTGTGTACTAGATCATGAAAGATAATAGTCATGGCATGTTGATAGGTTGCTCCAGCATTTTTGAGTCTGAAGGGCATAACATTCCAGCAATACGTTCCCCAAGGACAAGTGAAAGCCATCTTAGGTTGGTCTTCAATTGTAATTTTGATCTGGTTATATCCTGAAAATCCATCCATAAGGGACAACATTTCATATCCTGTTGTCATGTCAACTATCATGTCTATGTTAGGCAAAGGAAAATCATCCTTAGGACAAGCTTTGTTGATATCTCTAAAATCAGTGCAGATGCGGATGCCCCTAGTTGGTTTAGTGATTGGCACAAGATTGGAAATCCAATCTGCATAGTCGATAGATCTGATGAAACCAATGTCTAAGAGTTTCTTGAGTTCTACCTTGACCAACAAAGCAATCTGTGAATGCATTTTTCTCAATTTTTGTTTCACTGGTTTGGCACATGGTCGTAAGGGAAAATGATGCAGAACAAGTTCAGGATCCAACCCCGGCATATCCGCATATGACCAAGAAAAATTTATCTATCTTTGTGCAAAGAAGTTATGAAACTCCGGCTACTCTTCTGTTGTCAATGACGCTACAAAATAAACCAATCGAGGATTCTCTTTGGTACCTATGTTGACTTCTACTGATTCTTCAATGAACATGGGTGACTTTTCCTGTGCAACAGGGAGAATGTTCAAACCTCCATCCTTAGGTGCCTCAGAGAGATTTTCACCTTCGGATGCGTCCTTTCTTTTTACTTTTTCATTGTCTAAAGGTGCCTTTCGGTTTTCACCTAGAGACTCATCCTTTTTATCTTGTTTATTCTTTTTCTCATTTTTGTGATTGGAGGGTTGAACAAATTCCCCAAAATATGCTTTGTTGTCCAAGTCAATAGTAAAACCAGCCTTGTGATCACCGTTTGGTATGCCTTCTCGTAATCCCAGGAACTCAGCAATTGCTTTGTTGTTCTCAAAAATGTCTAAGACGGGTGTGTCTTGTTGGTCCCAATCAATGAGTTGGGGATAGACTAAGGGCATGTCATCATCGAAGTTATCAAAGTTTAATGGAGTCAAGGTAAAGCTTGAATTATTCATGTGGTTACAAAATTCTTGTACCAGGTCCTTTTTGCTCTTAAGTTTGGGTCTAGGTGGATGGATAGGTGGGCCTAATGCCAAGGTTTGACTATCAAAAATAGGTGGCTCAGGTTGCTAAGAGGTAGGATCAAGTGATTCCCAATAGTAGTGTTTAAACCACTCCTCCTTTGTCATTTTCTTTGGTGGAAAGGAATTTAAGGGATTTGGTGAGGAACTTAACATCAAGCCAAGTTCTCCAAATAACTTGTCTAGGTCCATGGAGGAAGTAGAGGATAGGAAATCCCACTCATAATCAATAGAGTCAGGGGAGTCACAGGGGAGTCACAATGATATTGGTCCACTGGTTTGTGAGATGTCTTAATATCTTCTAAAGTACTTACTTCCTCAAGTAAGGGTAATGGGGTACTAGGAATGCCAATATGAATCAGTTGAAACCCTAGTACTACTCCTTTTGGCCATTGAGAAACAAATATTGTTTCAATCCTGCCATCTTGGTTTAAGCCTAAACCACTTTGTCCATCATATCCTTTGCTTTGCATGATTTTGAAACCTTTTCCATATAGATTTGTAGGAATATGAGCAAGTAAGAGGGGTTCCTCATCATCTTCCCTATATAGCCAGAAAGTGACATCTTCTGTATCTATGGCCTCTTTACTTAATTCACCCCATTTAGCAAAATTTGTTGTGGGAGGAATGTGTATAGTGACCATAGATTGTCTCCTATCCAATGTAGGTAAACCGTATGACTTAGGAGGAATCAAATGGCTAACACAATAAGAAGTTTTCATGTAATACTCTCCACAACCCTTGTCTTGGATCTCAACCCTAGGAGTGGTAGGAACTGAAGGTGAAATAGGTGTTCGAGTGAGTGTGGTTGGATCAACATAGGAGGATGAATTGGACAAGGAGGCCTCTTGGTTTATTGGCACTTGGCGTTGGGGGATCTCTTTTAGATTGGTGCAATACTGGAAAGGATCCAGATCACCATCTATAGTTATTTTTGTGCCATTGTAAGGGAATTTAAGACACTGATGATACATGGAAGGGACTGTCTTCATGGCATGAATCCATGGTCTACCTAGCAGAAGGTTATAAGGGAGGGTGAGATGTAAGACCTGGAACTTTGTCTCCATTACCACAGGACCAATTCTAATAGGAAGTGTTATGACTCCTTTTGATTTTCTTTCCTCATCATCATAAGCTTTAATGATAATACTTTTGGTCATTTCTACGCATGCTTCTAAGATACCTAAAGCCTTAATTAGTTTTAAAGTGCACAGATTTAACCCTGCTCCTCCATCTACCAAAACTCATCTAGCTTTGGTGTCATCAACAAGGACTTATAGATGTAAAGGGTCATTGTGGTTCATCTTTTCAGTTGCATAGTTTTGTTCATAAAACGTGGCATGGTGATTATTGGTCAAGTAGCCCACCATTTCCTGGAAATGATTGACATCAAGATCATTAGGAACCGTGGTGCTCTGTAAAGCCTTATCAAGGATAGATCGATGCTCAAGGAAAATACACAACAATTCCAAGATTGAGATTTGGGCTAGGGTCTTCCCCAGTTGGTCAAGAAGGTTATATTGTAACTTGGAAGGTTGGGGTGTGTGCTGCGATGGAGGGCCTTGGATAGTGAACTTAGTATGACAAGTATTGACCACACACTCATGATTAGTATTGATAATAATGGTATTGATATTCTCATTGGTGGCACGAAGGCAGTTAATGATTTTTCCACTATTATAATCATGCTTGACACTGGCATAATTGGCTGAAATATTGGTCTTAGTACTCGAACTGGGGACAATTCCTTTCCCATGGTCATGTAGTGGGTCAGAAAATACTTGATGATCAGTGTTGGATGGCTTCTGTTTTTGTCCACTAACTTCAATAATTCTCTTTTCAACAAGATCCTGTATGATATTCTTCAGTTGTTGACAATTTTGTAGGTTATGTCCCTTAGTTCTATGATAATCACAAAAGCATTGTCATGCCACCAAGCTGGTTTAAATTGTCCTGGATCGTATTGTCTTGGTTCCTGCAGCTGTATGAGATTATGTTGTAATATTTGTTTGAACACTGACTCAATGGGTTCCCCTAAGGGAGTGAACTCACGTTTTTGAAATCTTCTTGGTTGTGGACATTGAGTATTTTGGACCATGTTAGGAGGTTGATTGACAACATTAAACTTGTTGGAAAAAGTATGAGGTCCTTGTAATGTGAGGAGGGGTCCTACTTGTAGTGTTTTAGCATCAACCACCCCATCATTGGTGACATTTTTGTTGCGAGACCAGAATCTGTTTCTGTCAGTGGGGGTGTTTTGTATGATCAGGTTTCTATTGGATGTTGATGTCTTGAGTTCGCCCTTTTCAATGAGATCCTTCTCTATTATAACCCCTTTTTCCACTAGTTCCGAAAAAGATGTACAACAATGTACCCTTAAGTTACTTCTGAGTTTTGCATGAAGGTTTTCTTGAAACATTGTAACTTTTTGTTCTTCGGGTATCTCGACAAGACACCTACTAGCGATAGTTCTCCATCTATGGAAGAAAGCAATGAATTTTTCCCCTTCGTCTTGCATTGTGTGACACACAGTTCTATATTTATCTTGTGGTCTATGTTGAAGGAGAATTGCTCCACAAATTTCTCAACCAGTTCACCCCAAGATCTAATGCCAGAATCTAGACCTGAAAACCACTCTAGTGCAATTCCTACAAGAATTCTTGGAAATAGTCTCATAAGATACATGGGGTCATAAGCGACATCTATGCATATGGTAGAAAATTCCCTTATATGTTCTATTGGATTTCATTTGCCATTGTACTTAGGGAGATTCGGTATGACATATCCGTGAGGGAAAGGGGCCATGTACAATGATCTATCAAAGGGAAATGGTCATATGTCCTTTGTTGAAAATGATTTCTTAGTTGACACCGACATGTTATCCATTTGCATTTGTAATGCATGCATTTGTAATGCATGCATTTGTGTTTGTAAGACGTCAACTTGGGTCAAAGATGTGCTAGGGGGATTATGCAGATCTGTGTATGTGTTCTAAAATCCAAAGTCTCGTGATTAGTTTCGATTGAACGTTGGCATATGAGGTGGATTTGGATTCAGAATGTTGGTAAATGTGTTCTGGTCTGGAATCTGCATAAACTGGTGTTGACCTGGGATCTATGTAAACGGATTCTGAATACCACTTTGGGAAAAGGGGTTCTGATTGGGAATTTGTGTAAATGATTGGTGTCCACTAATTTGAGAAAATGGATTCTGATTCAAAATCTATGTGAATGGATTCTGAGTACCAGTTTGGAAGAGTAGATTCTAACTTGAAAACTACGTGAATGGATTCTGATTGCCATATTGGAAGGAGGGAATTCCCCCTATTTGTGTAATATGTGGTATAGTACTAGTGATTGGAGCACTAGGTATGGCCATCAACTGTGGTATGGTACTCGTGATACTAGCATGAGGTATGGTCATTGACTGTGAACTTGTGACACTGACATAAGGTGTAGAGGTTGACATTTTAGGTCTTTTACTCCCAACAAGAGGACCAAAGGGAGTGGATGATGAAGCCCCTATAGTGAAATTAAATCCTAATGTCATGTTAGATGTACCAAATGGGGATGTATGGACTATCATACTTTGTGTAGGTGTACTAGATGGCATAGTTGTGCTAACCTGAGGTATAGTAGTACTAGAAATTGTGGTATTTGTCCCTTGTGTAGGTTGAGTTTGTAAGGTGCTGATATCAAATCCTAGAGGTAAGGTAGCGCCTTCAGCTAGCAATTTGGCTAAGTATCATTGTCGATCATTTGCTAGGTACTCATCTATGAAAGAGGCAAACTTAGGGTCCTGTGCGGCAACCTCTATGTCTTCTACTGCAATATGTTCTTGAGTGTTTCTAGTGGTGAATTTGTCTAATAGATTCTTATGAGGTCTTGAAGAAAATGGATTGATGAATTCGTTTGGGTTCGACATGTTTTCTCTCTCTCTTCTCTGAGACTTAGTTTCAATCATGTAAGACAAGCTCAATATGCAGGGAAATGCAAAACTATATCTATGAATAGTATGACCCTAGTCTATGTTTTTGGGATTTTCGTATGCAAAATAAGGAATGAATGCAACTATTTTTTTTTTGGTATTTTCTATGCGAATAAGGTATATCTAAAATGATGCTATCCTAGGATGACAATGTCTAAGTATGCAAATTCTAAGCAAGCTTCTAAGGTAGTCAATTTTGTGAACCTAAGACAAAGGGACCAATTACCTAAAGTCTAACCAAGGCGTCAATTTAGTTTAATTCAAGGAACCAATGTAGGATGAGGATCAAAGACAAGTTGAGTTTCCTAACTAGACCGATCAGCTAGGAGGACTCTGTGTAGGACAAAGGATATACTGATAAAAATAGGTTCAATGACAAATTTCATTGACAGTATGACTTTTCTAGAGTGTAGATGGTGAACTAGTCCTAAAGTTTGTAAAAGTGACCTTCCTAGAAGTTTAATGCAAGGTAATATGTAATCTAAGATGAAACTAAACTCTAAATGAAGACAACTATGGTAATGACTAAATGAACCTAAAAGATGCAAAATTTGAGCAAATCATTTCAAGTTTCTGTTCAAGGACTGTTTGTGTAAAGACAACTGAAATTGGTATAATCGTGTTGACTTGACAGCGGCTATGAATTCTAGTTTTCTGATAATCAGATAGATGTGTCTCAGGATTTCACAGATGCAGTTCAAGTTAACAGTTGTAGTTTTTCAGTGATCAATTGCGTTTATCTGGTAAAGTTCAATGTATGACTCTGACAGATGTGTTTAACCCTCTAATAGATTTGACTCGTAATGATAGTTGCGACTCATAATATAACACATGTGGTTTTTGCAAAGCAATTGCGAGCTAAACTGGTAGATACGACTCTATGCTAGACAGATGTGACTCAAGGCTAAACAAATGCGACTCGTGATAATAGATGCAACTCAAAATTCAATAGATGTGACTCCTGATAACAGACACGACTCTAAAAATCAATTGTGACCTTCTAGTGAACAGTTGCGACTCTCTATGTATTTTGAGTGATGAGATTTAAACTGACTCTATTTTCCGTGATCAAATTCTGACAATCAAAGACAATCATAAGACAAAGTGTTTTCAGTTTTGATTTTGGACTCAAAGAACATTTAAATTGATAACAAACAAGCACATAATAATAGGCCAAAGGCCTAGGGTTTTTATACTTGGTATAGCCCACCTTTTATACCCCAGATTGGTGATAAACACCTTTCCTTCTCGAGAGTGGATAGCTTAGAAATTTGGTGGCATTGGCTCCACTCCATGGCTCATTAATGTCTTTCAAGCACACCAATTTTGAATTCTTTGGGTAATGACCTCCCAAGAACTACTATCTCTACTCAAGGGGATCAGTAGTGAGTCTCTTCGGGCATGATACTGTACCCTACACTATACCAAGCAACAACTACAAATAGGTTGGTCTCTAAAAAAAAAGGTATTTAGTATAGGAATTCCGTTTGTGAGGCATGATCCATACGGTGAGAGTCCCCTTTCGAATCCATCTCGTCAGAACCATACTCGTGATTCTTTGGTTTTCCCCAAGAACCCACTTTTATATAGTAGTTGGAAGTCCCTCGGGTTCAGGGTGCTACCGGTCTAAGTCATCCTGGGGTGAGTACTTTTTCCCACCAGAACAAGCCCAAGTTCTAGAGTTGGTAACCATTTCTCTTACACCTAGGATTGCATGGATGCGCAAGGTGAGAGGATACTTCGATGTACCAAGTTGTGAGGGTAACCAGACTTGTTCTTTCGCACCAAACACAATAGACACTTGTTAATTTTAACCAAATGAAAGATTTCCTATGCTACCAAACAATCTGTTTCAAAATTAACTAGGGTCTTCGACAAGCATCCTGTAGAAAAACTCGTTAGTAATTTTCAATATCATCTTCATCAATCGTCCTACAAAAGCTTGTTAACTCCAAGTGGCCACACGCTAAAAATTAGATATTAGTAAGACACAAATCAATTGAAAATTTTAGATTTCTGAATAAAGTTTTACCAGTCAATTGTGTCACTATGTTACCAGTCAGATGCGTCATTTATTCTTCAATTGTGGCTCGGTATTCACCAGTCAATTACAGTTCAGGAAATTTTAGATGCGTTGTAGTTTTTCAGATGCGTCGTTTCTTCTATCAATTACGGTTCAGGAAGTCAATTGCGTCGCTTCGTCAAACTAATGCATCGTTCCGTACAAAAAACCTGCAAAAATTAAAATAAAAGTCTACGGATACGCAAAGATGGTGTCTTCATGTCGGTTTCACCAAATGTAACGCCAAGAAAGTGCACAAGAAATAGATTAGAAGCAAAAAAACATGCAATACTAAATCTAAATGCAAATCTAATGTTAAGCGACAAAGAAAAAAGGAAAATAAAAACGTAATTAAATTGAAACAATCTTACCAATTTCAAACGTATTTCCATGATTCATCTCGATTGCCCTTCTCCATTTTGCTTGTATAGTATAATTGCCCTTAGATTTCTCAAGAGTTCATGCAAGTATAGCCTAAGATAGTGATTAGCAAAATATCAAAGATTCAAAATTAAGTGCTCGCAAGATTCAAAAAGAGATTTTGATTTCGAAAGAGATTGGAATGAAGAATGACAAATCAATTTATAGAAAATTGATTATTCAAACGATAGGCAAAGATTGAAAGATCAATGAACAGCTGAGATTGACTGATTGGACATGCATTCTGATAACTGTCAGTGGTGACATGAGTGATAAAAATTAGAAATAGAATTTAAAGATTAAATAAATGATTTAATCTTCAGTTCGGTATTTGAAAATAGAAGAAATATCTTTGCATGACAAAGATAAAGATTGATTAAAGCGACTCTTGTTCGAATGCACACACAAGGTTTAATTAATTAAATAAGAATATTTAATTAATTTGCATGTACACGCAAATGAGTTAGAACTGGACGATTGAATGATCTAACAAATAGATTACTCGAGAATGCCACTTAGACATTAAATCAAGAGTTAACTGAGTGATTAAAATAGATATCAAATTGAGTAAAAGTGAATACTTAGATAACTCACACAATTATCTAAAATATAGAGGAATGCGTTAAAATAGAATTAATGAATTAAATAATTCATTTAATTCAAGACTCGATATTTGAAGAAAAATTAAATAAATAAGATTTATTTAATTGAGTGATGAAGGGATTTTAAATGAATAATTAAATAAATAAATAATTTATTTAATTATAGTTGAAGTATGATAAAGGTAAATTAAATAAGAATTTATTTAATTTAACAAGAAGAATAAGGTTAATTAGTAACATAATTAAATAAAAAGCGTTTATTTAATTAATCGATAGAATAAAGAAAAGTGTGAATTAATTAAATAATTAAGATTATTTAATTAATAGAAGAAATGAAGACTATAGAGAATAATTAAATAATTGACATTATTTAATCATGACCGTGAAGAATACGAATTATGAAGAATATTGAAGTCGCAGGCGTAAACTAGATTTCGGTGTCTACATTTGCCCCTCTTTGATACAATGTCATTTTCGCGTTGTGTCAAAGAAAATCGATAAGAAATATGCCCTAGTAATGCTTCAGATTAAAACAAGTGAAGGTATGCCGCCTCGGAAAAATTGACAAATTTTCAAAAAAGTTCAGAAAATTTTGGAAATGATCCCGATTAGTCCATTGGATGGCCAGAAATGTAGTGGAGTCTATAGAATTGAGGTTGGAAATGACAGAAACAGGTACAGGCTGATCGAAATGGGAAGTTAACATAGCAAGTAGGACATAAATGCCACCTAAGCCCTAGGTATATATAGCAATAGTGGTAAAAACCAATTCATTTTCACCCACTTAGCCCTAGAAATTGAGAATTTTCTCTACACCCACAACGAGGATGTCACCTATTCTGCACACTCACCATCGCACATACAGGATCCGGACCTTCCAGAGACCAGCCGACGTGGACCCCTCAGTATGTACCCAAAACTTAGCTTTTGAAATTTTTCATTTACGCGTATTTTTATGCATTTAATTAAAGTTTTAGATATGCGTCATTTTAATAAATCAACGCATTTGTGTGCACGAATGACGCATTTTTTTGCGGAAAGCCACATTTGTAATTTCACGTTAGCCATTTTGCATAGTTAGGCTACGGTTCAACGCATTTGAGTAATTTTGAATCGCATTTGACATTGTGCATCGCATTTTCATTTAAAATAGCCGCATGTGTTTATTTTGAAACGCATTTGCATTTTTTGCAACACAACATTTATTTTTCAATGCATATGAATGTAGTGCGACGCATGTGATGCAATTAGCCGCATTTGTTTAATAACGACACATTTTAAATTTATGCACCACATATGTTAAAAAGTGACACATATGAAAAATAGTGACGCATGTGCAAAATAACGACGGATTTGCATTTTATGTAGTATAGTTAGTTTGCACTAGAATAGATGATTGAGGCTAACATGAGGCATGTATAATGCCATTGCAAGTTGTGCTAGACACGATATATACACGGGAGTCGAGACCCACTACATTTCGATTTAGAGATAGCTTGCAGCCGGTAGAGTGATAAATTCTATCGCACCTGGGTTTACTACACGTGACAGACATGCCCCAGATTCTGGCAAATCGGGGATTACTGACAGCTTTGTGTGAGCGGTGGCACTCAGAGACATCGTCTTTCCACCTACCGACTGGAGAGGTGATTGTTACCTTAGAGGACGTCTATAGGATCCTCAAACTTCCTATTAGAGGCACACGGGTGACATATGATACCCAGAGTGGTGTAGCCGAGATGTGTAGATACTACCCACATGTTAACATTAGGCAAGTAGGATTTGATGATTATGAGATTAGGTGGCATGTGTTGGCCCAGAGGTATAGACAACTAGACTGTCTATTGTGTACATTGATAGGCAGCATAGTACTTCCTGACCATCGAGGTCATGGTTTTCCCGTGGGGTGGGGGGAGATGCTAGTGGGCATGCTCGAGCATCGAGTGGTGTATGCCTGGGGTTCCTGTGTGCTTGGGATGTTATATTTTCACTTGCATGATATTTCCTACTGAGAGGTACAGTCGATCAGTTATGGTACCATGCTCTTGATGGTATGGGTGTGGGAGCACATTGCCATTTTTTGGCCACCTGTGACAGTTGATCTTCCACATGGAGCTCCTTACACCTTTTGTTATGCGGGGGTGAACACTCAGCACCACATAGGAGATACGGGTTACTTTAGACATGCCATAGACACTATGCAGTAGTTTACATGGAGACCATACTTGGGCTGTGATGAGTGGTCAGATGAGGATGAGCATTTGTTATTTTGCAGGTAAACAAAGTTCCTAGTTGGGTGGACAGTATTACATGTCCATATCATAGAGCGTCAATTGCTAGATCATGTCCTGTGACAGTTTGGAGAGGTGCAGGATGTGCCTAGAGGATGAGCAGAGTTTGTGAGATCCTCGTGAGAGGTCCCGCTATGGGGTCCAGAGATTCCAATGGCCACAACAAAGGCATACATTGATGCATTATAGGCAGTTCCATGGGGATGGAGAGATGGTCCAACAGACCCAGGGACCACAGCAGAGTACAACCATTGGTGGGCAGTTCATAGGCCGATCCCCTTGACTAATCCAGAGCACCCAACACTATTACAGCGGTGAGGGACAAGTCCATGAGGCAAGCATGATAGAGGAGGCCGTGGTGATGGATGAGATGATGGCCGAGGGGGACATCATGGAGGTAGTAGAGGGAGACATGGTTAGAGGGGACGAGGGCCACCATTGTCACCGATCCATGAGGAGGGATGAGGAGAGGAGGATGTGGCCATGCCAGACATTGGGAGAGGAGGGGAGGAGGATATTGCAAGAGGTGGAGAGGAGGATATTGCGAGAGGTGGAGAGGAGGTGCATCCCGCAGAGGCAGCCATTCCAAACATCCTAGTAGAGGAGGAGATAAGTACTGAGGAGGCAGGCAGAGATGAGGCAGAGATTGATGCTCTGGGTTTGTCGGGTGCCTACCAGGAGGATGATGAGGGAGATGATGATCATGAGAGAGAGATTTGGGATTAGATCTTGAAGGAGTTAGATGAGGAGGAGGATGGGAGAGTGAGGGACAGACAAGATGAGACAGGGGCAGAGGATCCAAACACAGATACATTGTGTGCACAGGTTGAGTCCTTGGAGGAGCAGATGAGAGTTCTGATGGTCGAAAGGGATGCGTATCAGATGGAGAGGGATAGAGCAGTGATGGTTAGGGATCAGGCCATAGCTCAGAGATAGGAGACTGAGCAGAGATTTAGAGAGCTCAGGGAATTGTGCATGAGACCATCAACCGCTTTTGCTAGAGAGCTAGTTAGAGCTAGGGAGAGCTAGGAAAAGCTAGGGAGAGAGAGAGATACTATCAGGATTTGTATGAGGTAGAGGTTCCACCAGATAGACAGGCTCCCAGTTTCTTAGAGGCACACAGTATCAGGTCCCAAACCAGGACCCACAGTAGGACAGTTAGCACAGAGGGGGTGGAGCATCCACATAGAGCAAGTCCATATGACAGACCTCCCTCAGCTCACAGGTCATTGGGTTCCCATCATCAGTCCTCCACACACTCCAAGCATGATAGCAGTGGTAGGTCAAGATAGGGATATTTCTTGAGATGCATCTAGACATTGTATTATGATGTTATATAGCTTGCGGGCTTCCATGTGTTATTGATACATTATGACATTGTGATGTGACACAATTGAGCGATATATATATATATATATATATATATATATATATATATATATATATATATATATATATATATATATATATATATATATATATATATATATATATGATTTTGGCGGTGATTCTCATGATATGCATGTCTATTTATTGATTATATTGTCTTTATTTATACATGTGATGTTTATATGATATGCCTATGTGATGGATGAATATATGTATTTTATGATATTTATGCAGCTAATGAGATAATGTTGATTCTATGTGATGTATGCAATTTATAGATTATGAAATGCAATATGATGTTATATATATGATGCATACTACATGTGATGCTATACAAATGTAATGTGATGCATGTATTTACAGTTTCCTTGTAAATGGAATGCTTATAACATGTATTGTTTGACGATGAATGTCTATTATGTCATGATGATCTAGATATGAAAATTCCTATATGTATATATTTTTTCTAACATGTACGTTGATGCAGGATGATGTATAATGTTTTGTGTCACAGGACTCCGTCATAATGCAAGAAAGAAGAACTATTAGTGCAGAAAGAAAGATTGAGAAAGAACGAAAGACAGGAGATAGATGTTAGTATTAGCAATCTTCGATATTTCATTGTATCACAAAAGGTATTGCACTTTATCATCATTGGGTGGGACTAATACAAATGGAGAAAAATACCATGATATGACATAAATCAAGGTGTGTGGGAAATCTAGAATCTAGTAGAGATGTATGTATAACAAGATCATAAGACTCAACTACCTCCTTTGAAGAAAATGACTCCTTCCCCAAGTGTTGTTAAAAAATGTCCATAGTCATGTCTAACTATGAGTAATGATCATGTGGAGAATGAAAAAGAGGATCCAAAGGTTCCTTGATGACAACTGAAGAAGAATCAACTTCATCAAAGAGAAGATGAATATCATGAAGAGTGTGTCTCCCAACTCTGAAATATGAGACTATATAAACAAAATTGCAATGTATGTCAAGTAGTCATCTAAAGTAGCTATATCTGGAAGACGGTGTGTATCCTATAGCACTGAATCACAAGAAGCCATGAATGTAGCAACACAAGTATCCTTAGAAGAAATAGTAGATGGAGGAGAAGGAATGCAAGGCTCAAGAACTGGATTACCTATAAGAACACCCAAGTTCAAGTAACCAAAGTTCTCAAAATAAAAGTTCACACTAGGAGTGTGATCAACAACCAAAGGATCAGAACCATCATCAAGCACAAAGTCTGAAAAGGTATAAAACTAAGATTCATGATCAACCATCCCAGTAGCAATTATCTCTCTGCTCTCCAAGTCTCTGGTGATAACTGAATCAGGTGTGAATTCCATAGTCTTCCCTATTCCACCATGTGTGATCTAATAGATGGAAAGAAGATTGTTTGAAATATGAGGTACACACAAAACATCATTGAAGGTGTCATCCCCAATATCAATATATCCTTTCATAGTTACACTCATATAAGTGTTGTTTCCCATTAGAATAGGTGGCATAACACAAGGCTCAAAAGAAGAGAACATAGACTACGTAGAAGCCATATGATGAGAAGATCCAAAATATAGGAGCCATTTCCCTGATTCATAACTTGTAGAAGCACAAAGAGCTTTTCCTTTATTTTTCTTTGACTCAGAAGCAAAACTTGCATGAGCTTTATCCTTACTAGATCCTAACTGTGAAGAATGTGAAGAAGAAGTAGACTCAATATTGTTCTTCTTAAGAAGATGTTTCATTTCATCAATATCTTTCTTATAACAAGAATGTTCTTCATGTCCAATCCTCTTTTAATATGAAAAATTAGACTTCTCCTTATTAAATGAATCCTCCCTTGAAGAGGATTTGTTCTGTTCATGTTCTGTGTGTGGATTTTTCTTAGATTTCTTTTGTTTCTTGTCAAATTTTCTTGACTCTTTCTATCCCTTAAGCTAATCAACCAACAAAGATTGAGTTTGTGATGGCTTTATGAGACCCATAGAAAGAAGCTCCTATTGTTCATACATTAACATCTCAAAAATAATGCAAATGAAGGCATAGTATATACAGATCCCATAGTTAGTATGTGAGTATGAAAGCTAGAAACAAAAGCTACAAATTCAAGCCCAAGTTTATTTAGTACATTATAGATTAATTGAATGTCATTTTTATCAATACCACATGATTTACATTGTGCTCTTAGATCATTGACCTTAGTAATATAATCCTGGATGTTACCAAAATTCTTTGGATCAAGTTTCATTAATTCATTATCAATCTAATAGCCTTTGACTTCATCTGTTCTACCATATAAATATTTCAAATTTTCCCAAGCATCATGTGAACCTGTACATGCTTCAAACTGAAACATAAGATAAAGGGAAACAAAACTACAAAGACATCCAAGAGCTTTTGTATGTTCAAGCATCCATTTTATCTATTCCTTATTATTTGTAGGTTCAACTATCTTCTTTTTAACATATGGAGTATGCCCAAGTTGCATTAAGGCATTCCATGCATGTTGATGCCATGTTGCATAATTATAAGGTGTTATAAAATGAACCTTAGAATGATCCATGTGTGAAGGAAAAGTAGAGCACAAGTGAACAAATCAAACACACACACACACAAAGAGAGAGCCTCCTCTTTTTCACTCAATCAAGAATCATCCCCAACAAAAAATGATTTGGAACTTTATAAACCAGTGCTTTTACAATGCTGGAGTTGTTTTCTAGAGTTTTGCAATGTCAAAAAATGGACCCAAATACTAAAAGTACAATAAAATATTTGAATAAGAACTTAAAAATAGAGCCAATGTGTAGTTCTTGGAAAAGTATTCACTGTCAAAAATAGAATCACCTCAATTTGAGGTCGTATGTGAAAGTTACATCCATTTGAAGTTCAAAAATTGAGAATTGTCCTTGAGATCTGCTAAGAAAAGTGATTTTATGAAAAAATGGGATTACTTGAGAAAAAATTGATTTCATCACTATGAATCCTATGAAATTTTACCCCAAATAAAAAAAAAAGCTAAAAAATACCTCCATATGCTTGATAATGAGTCCTCCAAAGTTTAGGTGCAAAATGTAAATTTTTTGAACAACATGTTGATGTTAGCACTGTGTCACAACCAAGTTTGGTAAAAATGATGCTAAATTTGAAGGTACTGCCAAACTTGTAGAACCTTTATTTAGTTTAGAACTTCGTCAAATTTGAAAAACACCAGCTAAATTTAAAACTTCACCAAAATAAAAGAAACTGCTAAAAGAACCACTAAATGTGGCACCAAATACGTGCACAGAGGCCAAGATTGTTACTATACAATAGATTGTCGATAAGGATTAGAATTTAATATTGATTTTTTTTGTTTTGAAATTTTTGAATGAAAAATTTTTAAAAAACTTTTTAATTAAGAATTAAAAATGCTTAAGAAAACTTTTTAGTGGGGGGCCCAAGGCCGCACCCCACACCCCACTTAAATGGGTGGCACCAATGCTTAGGCATAGTCCTAAGCCTACTATAGAATGATCAAAGGTACCTATGGGTATAGTGTACCCTATCGGTACCTTTTATTATTTTTTTGCTTTTTAATTCTTTTGATTTTTTTTTTAAGAATAATAAAAACTTTTTTTTTTCTTGAAAAAATAATTTTTTGATGATGCAAAAATTTGATTTTCAACTTTCACCTCGAAATTTGTGTCGTACTTTTTGCAGGTGGGATCAATGGTTTGCTTGGAAAAACATTTTTCCTGAAAAATCAACTTCTTAGAATTTGATGAATTGATAGTCAATCCTTAGGTTTTGATGTCTTTTGAGTGCAATGGTGAGGTTTGTTTGGCCTCAAAATGCTCCAAAAGATTAGGTACCTTTAGGAACCTCTCTAGAAACCTCTACTTCAACCCTTCACAGATCTCTCATTTGATGTCTGATTTGGATGAAATAAAAGTCAATTCTAACTTTTCTGACTACTCTGAACTCAATGGTGAGTTTAGAATATCTCTAAGAAGCTCTAAAATACCTGCAACAAGATGCAATAGAAAGGAACCCCCTAAAAATTGAGATCTCTATCAAGCATTTTTTATTCTCCAGGTCATCATTGGATGCTAGAGAAGAGAATACTTTGCTTTCAAGAATGGATTGAAAAAACTGCTAACCCACAACTTGCAACCAACTCTAATACCATGTTAGATTTGGTTGTGAAATCACCAAGGATTAAAATGATTAAAGGAAAGAAAGAAAAGAGATGAATAAACTCAACACTCCCTTAGCATTGAACTAGCAGTCCATAATACTAGCCAAGGGAAGGGGTGAGTGTTTATATAGAAAAATAATGCTAGATAAATCTAAGAGGGGTAATAACTCCCAAGTTCCCATAATAGGTGGGATTTTTACCTACTTGGTAGATGTCAAATTACATGGTTATGCCTACTCAGGTAAAGAAAAACAAATGGTCATGGGAGGTGGCTAATAAATCCAAAATAGGGTGTGAGACTCAACTACCCAAAGGTGGATGTGAGTGACACATGTTAATGATGGATTTATGCCACATGTCCTCATCCTAACCATTATAATATAACCTAAGCAAGCTTAATAATGTGTGTAGGAAAAAAAATCATTCCTTGACATTAGATAAATAAAATACCCACACTAACAATGTGAATCTTGCATAGAAATGATTTTAACTAAATAAAAATTGATTTTTAATTGATTATTTGTCTTTAACACAAAGGGTGAATGATGATTTTCACAACATATCCCCTTGCAAAACTAAATTTTAACAAAAAATGGGGAGTAATATTAGTTAAAAATGCACAAAATTTGATTTGATGAGTATAAAAATGATACATGGGGTTGGGGCCCTAGCTCGGTTGGCTAAATCTTTCCTATTGCAGGAGGTTGGTCACAAGGTCTAGTCTCCCCCACCCCCGTGGTACTAGAGGGCATGTTGCGCCAGCACCGCCGGTCACATTAAAAAGTTTACCAGGCGCACTGTAGTTTATATGGGGTCGTGCTACCCAATTCCTGTAGTCTAAAAAAAAAAAAAGCATAAAAATGATACATCAATTTATAAGGTGCATACATTATTTTATAAATACATACACTAAAATGTATAAAATCTATAAAAATGGCAAGCCTACAAATAAAGGCATTAGAACTTGGATAATCAAAGCCTTTGAGTGAAGTTAGGAATTTATAAATACTCTATTAAAACACTTCCCTATCAAAAACTTGAGAGATAAATGATAAATAAAATGATCAAAATGAGTTAAAAATTGTTGGAAATATGAGCAATAACCCGAATGAAGTTTTGCACACTTCAAAGGATCAACCACGAAGAATACCATCCACATGAATGAAAAAGTGATGCATCAAGAGCAAGAAGAGAACTTGATCAAATGATGATCTATGTTGAATTGATCTACAATGATTTACAAATGTACAAGAGCCTTCCTTATATAGGAAAGGAGAGAGGTAGTTGGATAACCACGTTGGTTACTATCATTAAATGCCTAATGCACAATTATAAATGCATGAGTGAGATATTAAATTCCTAGATAATTACATGCCTATTGATGAGATATGGTCCCATTAAATACTAGTTTCTAGAATGCCACCAATGAAACTAACTCCTAAGTAAACTTATTAATGATGTGAATAGGTCCAACTAATATCTAGTTAGGAAATAATCTCATTCACACTAACACCCCTTATAAGTGTAACTTGGGTGTGTAGTTATGATGAAATGGTGGGTCCTGATTATGAGGCCATGTTAGGTACCCATGCACAAATACAATGTAAATAAATCTCACAAATAGAGAAAAGGAGAAAACCTAGTAGGACAAAAATTTTCCCCAAAAAAGAGATATAATGCAAAATATAATGCTAATCATGTACAAGTAATGGAAGTGATGTATGGTGGTCTCAACATCAATACCCCCCAAGAGCTACATCCATCACAAGAATAAAATAATCAATATCCCACTGATAGGAAGGAAATAGGGAGACTATATAGCCCCCCCACACTATGTAATCTTATGCAAAAATGGTAAGTGCCTAAAGACAAAACATGATCCAATGTCTATTGGGAAAATGTGTCTCAACCTTGCAATTATATACAATTTATCGATAGGATATATGTTGGTATGTGGTGATTGATCATGAAAATATTGTACACTCGTAACACATCAAGGTTTTTCCATTAACAAATAAAATGAAAAATGAAATTGTAAAACCCTAATTCTAGAAGGTTCCAAAAGGCTTGTTATAAGTGGGTGGGATGTATGTAGAAAATAGTGTATTTTGAGAGTTTGATCGTGGTCGGGTTGTCTCTTGATCTTTTGTGGTGATACTCCTATGAGAAGCTTTCTCTGTAAGTATATTGTAATTTTTTAATTTCCAAATAAGATATTGGGTGGCTTTTGGAGTGTGGAGTTTTTCTCCCAAAAGGGTTTTCCCCATGTAAATCATTGTGTTGTGGTATGCTTGATATTTTTGTTTATTTATGTTTAAGTTTTTGTAACTATTAAAGATCTATAAAAAAAATTAATTATTCTCCTCTCAAGGTTAGTGTAGGAAGTTGTTTCACTACCTTAGCTCCCTTACAAGTGGTGTCAGAGCTTGCTCACCTTTGGTTTCAGTTGTGGGTTGTTGGGTTTTTTGAACTAATCCAAATTTGAGTGGGATATTGTGAAGAAGACACTTTGTGGTCTTGTCATAGGAATTTTTAGACAGAAATTTCATTAGGGAGAATAGAGGTGGGAAAAAATTTTGGAATTTTTTTTGAGATGTGGAAGCTAAAGATGGAGGTTCTATTGATAGATCGAGATCTATGGGATGTTGTCGATGAGAATGTTTCAAGGCCTATAGATCCTACTCAAGTTACTCAATATGATGTTATGAATTGGAAAGCCAAAGGTATAATCATATTGTGCTTGGTAGACTTTGTTTTAATTAATTTCCACGAAGAGACCTCTGCACAAAAACTATGGAAGAAGTTTGGTGAGATGTATCAGGAAAAATATTTAGTGGAAAAGATTTTCTTGAAGAAGAAGTTGTATTCCTTGAGAATTGAAGTGGGTGGATGAATCATAGACAATCGAGAAGCATTCAATATTTTTGTGGCTCAATTGGCATTAGTTGGTGTCAAAATGGATGAGGAGGAGAAATGTTAGATCTTGCTTTGTTCTTTTCCTTATTCATGGTATTCTCTTATTATGGCTATTGGGAGTACTTCTGTTATATTGAAGACTTAAGATGTGGTGGGTTCTTTTCTTTCTGAAGAGATGAGGAGGAAGGTATCCATCACTTCCAAGGAGGCCCTAAATGTCCATGGAAGACCTAAGGAAAAAGGCAAGAAGAATGAGAAGCATGACAAATCCAAGTCCAAGGGGAGATCTAAATCTCCTGAAAAGCCCAAAGTTATTTGCTAGAACATGTTCATAAGGAATGCAAAGAAGAAAAGAAGAAAAAGAAGAAATTTAATTCTGATTCCAAGTTTGAGAAGGAATGTGGTGATGCATTCATTGCATCTTTGGTAACTCATGCAGGTAATGACGCATGGTTAATTGAATCAAGTGCATCTTTTCATATGACCTTTAATAGAGTTTGGTTTTGTGAATTTGAAGAATTTGATGGAGGTAATGTTTACTTGGATGATGATTCTCATTTAGACATTGTTGGCTATGGTAAAGTTAAAATCAGGTTTCTTGATGGTAGAATAAAAAGGATTAATGGTGTGTTGCATATCCTTGGATTAGGATGAAATTTTTTATCTGTGAGAAAACTAGTAAATGTAGGTGTGCAAGTAGTATTTTCTTATGCAGTATGAAAGATGGTTAGAGGTGTTGTGGTGATTGCTAGAGATGTCAGACATGGGACATTGTATAAGCTTGATGCATGCATTGTTGAGTGCAATAGTACTTCTGTAAAAAGAAAGCATGTAGAAGAAGTGAGGGTTTCACCTTCAATAGATGGTCATGGCTTTTGGGTACCCAAGGGTGCTCTTTCTTTTGAGATAAATTTACCTACAGAGAAAATTATGTTATGACACTAGAGACTTGGCCATAGGAGAAAAGGGTCTAAGGACCTTGAAAAATAAAAACCTTATTGAAGGTTTGTTTGATTGTAATCTTGAATTCGGTTTCTGTGAGCATTGAATTTATTGAAAACAAAACCACATTTGGTTTTACTTGAGTTATGATAAATCTTGTGGTGTATTGGGTCTTATTCATTCTAATGTATTTGGTCCTGTAGATGTTCCTTCAATTGATAAATCCACATATTATGTTTCATCTATTGATGATTATAGTAGGACATGGGTATATTTTGTAAAGTGAAAATATGAAGTTTTTAGTTGATTAAAAGAATTTAAAGAAATGGTTGAGTTGCAAACTAGAAAGAAAATAAAAATTTTAAGGACTAATAATGGCGGTGAATTTTTCTCTAATGATTTTGATAGATTATGTAAAGATTGTGGTATTCATAGACATAAGACAAATCTGTATTTTCCACAATAGAATGGAGTTGTAGAAAGAATGAACATGAAACTGATGGAGAAGGCTAGGAGTATGTTGAGTGGTGTTGGCCTAGAACAAAGGTTATGGCTAAATTTGTTGCCACATCCTATTACCTGATTAACAAGTCTCCTACATTAGTTGGGTATGTGCAGGATCATGATGGGCCAAAAGTGGTGATATGATGGGTATGTATAGGGTATGTGGTTGACGACTTTTTTTTAACCCAAAATTGATGAAATGAAAATGGTTTTTAAAGGATATTCTTAGCTTTCCACTAATATAAATTATGCTTTAATTTGAATTTAATGAATAATTATTATTCATTTTCTATTTGAATTACGACTAAAGTCTTGATTGTTAAGCTGATTCAAAAACATCTATAGCTTTCAAACGTTATCACATTTTTTGAATTTGAAACATGTGTCATATTCTATGCTTCAAATTCTATAGGATTACAAAAAATATGAATTTCATGAAGTTTTGACCAAGTTAAGGTGGTCAGACATACAAGTTTTTATATTTTTTAAAAGTTTTAATAAAAAAATAATAATTAATTGTTTACTTGGAAAAAAACTACAAAAAATATGTATCACATCGGGATATGAGTCCTCTACTTATATCTAAAATATTATAAAAAAAATATTATTATTTTATTGTGGTTAGGGTGATCAGACATACACCTACTTATTTTTCCGTGAAATTTAAGTACTACTGCATTGAAATTTCAAATTTTCACCGAATAGATTTTTTTTTTTTAAATAAACCTAGTAGTTTAGAAACTACATTAAATTTTCTACAAATTCTATTCTTACATATTTTTGAAATAATATAGATAACTTATTCAGATTTTTACGTCAAGTTTCGTAACTCTAATTTTTTTGAATTTTTTGCCACTTAAGGGCCTGTTTTTTCCATGATGATCCTGCACATACCCAACTCTTGTTGATAATACACCTATAGAGGCATGGTCGATTGACAAGACTTCATTAAGGGGTAAGTGCATGGATATGTGACACAATTTTGGCTCTTAAGATGCCACTTTTTTTTTTTAAATCAACAAAATATAATTTGCATAAGAAAAGTAAGATAGTTACACTCAAAATTTCAAGATGCAACAAGAACAAAAGTTGAAGTGCTCTAAGTCTAGTTTCTAAACTACTAACTCTTTTTAAAATCAATGAAGATTAAGGGTCTCAAAAAGGGGGGGCCAAAAAAAGGTCTTGTTTTTGTAAAAAAAAATAGCATAGCGCATGAGGGCTCCCCCTTTTTGATTAACATTTTTTAGAATTTCATAAATTTGAATGATGAGAAATTAGCTAACACCATGTAATTCATCCTCGTTCTTTCGGATAATTTTTTTAATGAATAAATAATATTTTATGAATTTTGAAAGTGGAAACATCCAGAAAAGATGAAATTTGAGCATGTCACCCCCTAAATTTTTTCAAAACTAATCGAAAATTGATTTTTTTCATCATGTGTAGTCTAGTTTTAAAAAATGTAATTTGTTTCACATTTTGATGAATGAGTAAAAATCTATCCTAAAACTAGTACATGTTAGTATTTGACCAAAACTGGAGGCATTTACAATATAATCTATGGATCAAAAGCTTATCTAAATCAAAATGAAAAAAAAATTATATATTTAGATAGCTAAGAGGGAGTTCAATTCTATCACAATTTTTTATAAACTTGCATTGAAAGATGTGCAAACATGATGGGGAGCATAGACGAAAATATGAGGAAATTTGGAAAATCCTATCAATTCACTCATCAAAAGCAAGTCATTTGGTGAGTGCCAAATTTGGTGATTGCCAAATGGCACATCAAATTTGGTGAGAACCAAATTTGGAGTGCATAAAATGGAATGTGTCATTTGGCGAGTGCCAAATTTGGTGCTCGCCAAATGACCTACTTTGAACAAAATGTAACTTTCCCCTCTCTTTGGTCTACCACTTTGATAATGTTGAGAGTGTGTGGTTTATGATCGTAGATGGATAGTTGAGGTTTTACCTTCCATATGCTCTTTTCCTCATTACCCTAACTAAATAAATCTCTATCCCTCTAAACTCTCTCTCTCTCAGGTCTCACTCCCTCCCACACTACCTATAATACTCTCTCTCACTCCAATCCCTTCTCTTAGGTCTCATTCCCTCCCACCCTACCTAGATAAATCTATCTCACTCCAACCCCCTTTCTCACTCTCCTTCTCTCTCTCCCCCTCTTGTCTTTTTGTCTCTCTCACTCCATCTCCCTCTCTTAGGTCATTATCTTTTTCTCTTTATCTCTCTCTCTCTCAAGTATCTCCCTCCTACCCTCTCTCCCTCTCTTAGGTCTCTCACTCACCCCCTCTATCTCTCTCCCACTCCCTCTCTCTCTGACTTCTTCTATATCTCTCCCATCCCTCTATATCCCCCTCCCTCTCTCTCCCCCTCCCTCTCTCTCTCTCTCTCTCTCTCTTTCCCTCTCTCTCTCCCTCTCTCTTAGGTAGGAGGGAGATACTTGAGAGAGAGTGAGAGGGAGTGAGAGAGAGAAAGTGAGTTGAGGGTTGAGGGTTTAGGGATTAGGTTTGAGGGTAGAGGGTGTTGGGTTGAGGGTAGAGGGTAGAGGGTTTAAGGGCTAAGGGATTAGGGTATAGAGGGATGAATGGATGGAGGGAGAGATTGATGGAGAAGTGAGATAGAGAGAAGGAAAGAAGAGGAGGGAGGGACATAGATAGATGAGGGTTGAGGATCCAATTTTTAGGTTAGAGGGTTGATAATTGAGGGCATAGGGTTGAGGACCTATAGGGTTGATGGTTTAGGGTAGAGAGGGAGAGAGGAAGAGGGTTTAGGGTAAAGGGTAGCAGTGAGAGACATAGAGGGAGTGAGTGAGAGAGAGACCTAAGAGTGGGAGAAGGGGTAGGAGGGAGAGAGAGAGAGAGAGAGAGAGA
>VDFB02000003.1:405858342-405987759 GCA_007258455.2 Sequoia sempervirens
GGTTTAAAGGTTTAGGGTTTAAGGGTTTAGGGTATATAGTTTAAGGGTAGAGGATTTAAGGGTTTAGGGTTTGGGGTTTACGATTTATGGTTTAAGGGTTGAGGGTTTAAGGGTTTAGGGTTTAAGGGTTAAGGGTTAAGGGTAGAGGGTGGAGGGTTGAGGGTTAAGGGTAGAGGGTAGAGGGTTTAAGGGTTTAGGGTTTAGCGGTTTAGGGTTTAAGGGTAGAGGGTAGAGGGTAGAGGGTTGAGGGTTGAGGGTTTTAGAGTTTAAGGGTTAAGGGTTTATGATTTAAGGGTTGGGGGTAGTGGGTAGAGGGTAGAGGGTAGAGGATTTAAGGGTTTAGGTTTGAGGGTTTAGGTCTCCCATCCCTCTATCTCTGACTCCCTCTCTTAGGTCTTCCCCCCACTCTATCTGAACAACTCTCTCTCTCCCTCTCAAGTCTCTCCCTCTCTCTCAGGTATCACTCCCTCCCATGATACCTAGAATAATTTGTCTCACTCTAATCCCCTCTCTCACACTCCCTCTATTTCAAGTCTCATATACCTCCCACCCTACATAGAAAAATCTATTTCACTCCAACCCCCTCTCCCACACTCCCTCTCTCTCTCCCCCTTTGGTATTTTTGTATCTCTCGGGCCTCATCCCTGCCAACCCCTCTCCCATTGGCAGGTCCTTCTCCCCACCCTAATTGGATGACTCTCTATCCCTCTCAAGTCTCTATCATTCTCAAGTCTTAGTCCTACCACATGGGTATGTGTAGGATCAACATGGAAAAAATAGGTTCTTAAGTGGCAAAAAACTTCAGAAAAATCAGAGTTAGGAAACTTGACGTAAAAATTTGAATAAGTTATCTATATTATTTAAAAAATATGTAAGAATAGAATCTGTAGAAAATTGAATTCAGTTTCTAAACTACTAGGTTTGTTTACAAAAAATCTATTTAGTAAAAATTTGAAATTTCAATATAGTAGTACTTAAATTTCAGGGAAAAAATAAGTAGGTGTTTGTCTGACCACCCTAACCACAATAAAATGAAAATATTTTTTTATAATATTTTATATATAAATAGAGGACTCATGTCCCAATGTGATGCATATTTGTTTGTAATATTTTTCCAAGTAAATAATTAATTATGAATTTTTTATTACAACTTTTAAAAAATATAAAAAACTCGTATGTTTGACCACCTTAACCTAGTCAAAACTTCATGAAATTCAATTTTTCTTTTTTTAATCCTATAGTATGTGAAGCATATAATGTGACACATGTTTTGGATTCAAAAAATGTGACACCGTTTGAAAGCTATAGATTTTTTTCAATCATCCTATCAATTAAAACTTTAGTCGTAATTTGAATAGAAAATGAATAATAATTACTTATTAAATTCAAAATAAAGCATACTTTATATTGGTGGAAAGCTGAGAATCTCCTTTAAAAACCCTTTTCGTTTCATCAATTTTGGGTAAAAAAAAATTCGTCAGCTACATACCCATCATATTGCCACTTTTTGGCCGATCATGATCCTGCACATACCCACACTACCTAGACTAATCTCTCTCACTCCTATCTCCTCTCCCTCTATTCCAAGTTTCACTCCCTTCCTCTCTATATTGTGAAGACATTTCAAAGCAACGCATTTGGTGCTTGCCAAATTTGGCAAGCGTCAAATTTGGAGCTCTCCAAATTTGGCAAGTGCTAAATGTGTTTTACCTTGAAATAGTAAAATAGTGGTTGACGCTATGATTCTGGCCTACATGCTTCTACATTTTTTTGGTTCAACATTTTATCTGACATAGAAACACCTTTTTTATGCAGTTGACTCCCTATTGTACCAATCTATGCTTGATCCATCACCTTTTTACCACCAATTTGCATGCTAGACAACGTAGAAGAAGACATTTTGAAGTTTCTACATCATTTTACACTATCTCAGGTAATATATTCATTTTGGTAATATTGAAAATATTTGTTTGTTTCTGACAATATAAACTAAATTGCTTTAATGATTTTACTAACCATAACAATTAGATATAGAATTCAACATTGAAGTAGATGGGATTTGCAGAAAAAGGTTTAATTTTTTATGATTTTGAAGAAAAAAAATTGAAAGACATGACATAATTTAGATGAATTCATGTTTAAACTTATATAAATGACATCAACTTAACACAAATTTTTTTATGAATTCTATTTGCATTGCTTATAGTAGTCCATTTCCAGCATGGCTAGTGGAATTCACTCTATTTCATTTTAGGTAGATGTTTATATTGCATTTTTTTTTTTTGTTTTGACAAATTTTAGACTATTCATTTGATGATTTTATTAATATTCATTGTTACACATAAAATTCAACATTAAATTAGATGGATGCTGCATTAAAAGTTTAATTTTTAGGATCTTGAAGATATAAAATGGAAAACATGACATAATAGATTCAAATTCATTATTAGTGATGGTTGTGGGAAAACTTTTGTTTTCAACTAATTTGGAAAACCTAAGAGATTTCATCAATGTTAATGCAAGTTTCCATTAATTTTTTTGTGCCATAAAAAATTCACCTTCATCATATGTTCTTAGATAAATTCAAGTGACTTGACAGAGTTGGTTTAATGCAAGTTTCCATTTAGTCATACCATTTACCTTTCTAAGAATAAAAAAGGGAAAATTTTGTGCAATTGAAAATGCTTTTTTTTCTTTCTAAGTTACCTCATTGTCAAAGAAATAGTGAATAACTCTAAGATATAGCATCACAAACCCTTCTTTGAATTCATGTTCTTCATGTCTTGGTTGACAATCACAATGTGGTTTTGACCTGTAACAATAAGCACAAGAATCTCTAGTTTCCAAAGGTGGCAGCAGCTTACACCCTGGGTTTGACACAAGTTTTTTCTCCTAAGCACTTTTCCACAGTCCAAATACTCCCCTCAAACCCTTCTTAACATTGATCAATGCTTGCATGAAGCAATTTTGTACCAATCCCTCAAAGTATTGGGTTTTACATAGTATAGTTGCAAAAAGAAACAAGTTGTCCTCAATAATTCACACCAAATGATGATTTAGCAACCATCCTTTTTTCAGCACATGCATATAGGCCTACAAAAAAATAGTAGCAAGTTTCATATATTTTCACCAAACGCATCAAAAGTCATGGGTTTTTTGAAGCTTACTATAAACCCTAGGTTGGGGACAACAATGTTTGATAAGTCGCATTAGTTATGCAATGTAAAGTAATGCTTTGTATTTTAAAGACATGCAATGCAATGTAATCAACGATATTAATATGCTTCATAAAATGCTTGGTGTGTTTCATAAAATGCAATGCAATCAGTGGTATGGATATGTTTGAAAAAATGCATTACAAGTACTTTTCTTGTGGTATGGAGGTAGATGTATGTATGAAAAATGTTCTAGCATAGACATGTTTGATAATTCTAAACAACTCGCTGCCTTCTTTCATAAAATGCAATGTAATCAATGATATCAATATGTTTCATAAAATGCATTACTTACTTTTTTTCTGTGTGTTTGTGAACATGTAGCATTCAACGCCATGCTAAGGAAATGACCAAAGGATCTAACACTAGGAGAATGTGTAGTTAAAAATTCAAGGAGAAGAGAATAAAAAATTGTAGAAGAGACTATCCTATAGGTTCGGTGGTTGTTATTGGAACATGGCTTAAACAAGAACTTGTGGAAAGTGGATGAGTTTGACTAGGAGGCAATATTTGACACAATAAAGAGTAAATCAGACTTGGATGGTTCATTGGATTGATTTGTAATTATGGGATGGCACCTTCAAATTTTGAAAATTTGAAGTGTCCATATTGAAATTTTTTCCTTTGCACAGTCAAAAGTGCACCTGCAAAATCTGCCCAAGTGACCTACATTGAAGGGTCACAATTCAAAGCCAGTTGATTTTCATGCAAAACCCCTTTGTGGGTATACTTATGTGACATGTAAATGTGCATGTCATTTTTTAGCTTCCAACATGAGTTTTGATAGTGTTTTGAAAAGAAAAGATGGAGGGTTTTGATACTTTTTTGTTGTTTGTGAATTCTTAGTTTTGTGAAGTGGCCTCCTGTTCGAGCTTATATTTTGCAACTGGATGATTGTCATGATAAATGGGTTGTTTCCCTCCATTCTCCCTACACTCATGTAATCCCCTGTCCGATTTCAAAGTCTCAGGATCATATTTGATATTTTTTCGACATCAAAAGCAAATGCAGTTTGTTCAATTTTACATTTGCACTTTTGACAATGTTTTAAGGTGGTCAACTTTGATCCCTAATATCTCGTGAAGAATAATGATTGAAGAAAATGAATTTTACACACATACTCAATGTACCTAGATGATCTTATGTTTCTAGTGGTAGCTCCCCAGAAGTTGTTTTGATATTTTTTCAAAGTGGTGACTTTGAGAGCCCTAATTGGTTCAGAATAGGTGCAGTTGTAGAAATGGTCGACTAAGCAACTTTGACATTGAATAAAATTCACCTTGTGATATATTTTTCCAAACCATATTTTGTATTACATGATTGGGTAAAATTTCTACATGCTTATTCAATTTTGTGCCTCCAGGATAAGTTATGATGGGTTATTTAATTGCTTTTTGATCGCGACATGACCGAAAATGGTGTCCCAAAAAGTTTCAAAATTTCAAAATATAAGGACAACCCATTTCTTTTTTTCATCTAAAACCTCTATAGCTCCATTTTCATCAAGGTCAAAGGTTATTTGATACATTATTTTAATTTACTTCTCTAGCGGCAAACACATCTTAGGGCCAGTTTACAAAGGAGGTCCCTGAATTTTAAGGGTTGGAAAAATTTTGAGGAAATGGGCTTTCTATAAATAATTGATTATAGTTGTACGCAAAAAATCTTGGCTCCGGGGTTCACCATTTGTGCATGGTGAAATTTCTTTGTTTGGGTCATAGGCGTAATTAGAAGTCACAAATTTTTATAATATTTCAAATGTTTATATTTAAAATATTTTGAATAATTTAAATATTTTGCAAATGAAAAAGGGCATTTAGGGAAAACATAAAATACATTTAAAATGTTTTGGAGGACAAGCAAGTTTAATTCTTGCATCTAATTGGCTGAAATACGACTCACGGCTTTTACTGTGCACGAATGAATTCATGACCGATCACTATTTTTGATTTGTATATCTCATTTGTAATGACGATCAGAGATGGTTGTTGCTCTTCATGGCCCATTGCGGATTGAGTTGTATTATTTCTCATGGAATCAACGATCATGGCACATCTTCCTTTTCACAGGAGGTGTTGAGTTTAAATCAAATCAGTGAGCCATCTGTTGAGTCCATCGCCCATCGCTAATTGGAAGCATGTCCTTCTAAAGCAATCAACGATGGCCTTCTTGGAGCGATGAATTTTTAATTGGCATGTGAGCAACATGTTTGAATAATATAAAATATTATCAAATGCTCATTGTACGACAAAATTAATTCTTACTCCCTATTGGCTAGGAAAACTTTTGAGAGTTCACGACAATTCTCCCACTCTCAGGGCAGCATTGCTCATCTCCATTTTGGGATGGAGGAATGAGATAAAATCAGAGATGGTTCAAACTTCTATTGCTCATCTCTATTGTGAAATTTATTTATCTCTTGCAATCAGTGATGACTTATTTTGAGCCTATGGGTAAACTATTGAAAATTCATTTATTTTTTATAACATCACTCATCTCCATTTTGGATAGAAGGAGAAAATAGAAAACAATGATGCCTTGGTCGAAGCGATGAGAAATCTGTAGGGCAGATTTCAATGTTCTTCAGGCATCTTCACTTATTTAGCATTCTCTGGGAGAAAATTAAACCAAAAAACATAATCACGTTTTTTGGCTTCCGGCTGATTTTCAAACATATGTACAAGCTACAAAGTGCTCTTTTATGCTCTAGAAAGTTACATGAACTATTTCTATTTCTTGGGAAGCAATTCAGGTGAATTTTTATACATTTTATATCTGCCAATAAGGTAAAAAATGCGTGAAAACTAATTTTTCATGACCCAAAAATTTTATTCAGTATATAGGTAAAACTTTTACCTACACTGAAGGTTAAAATGTAACTTTCAAAGGCATTTTTAACAATTGGGTAAATGAGTTTTGATTCAGAAGTTAATACTTTTCACTTCTAAGTGAAAATAGAGCTAGTAAGTGAGTCTTTACATATAGGTAATTTTGTTCATAAGATTTTCAAGTGAAGACAAGTTGAAGAGGGTCATTCTGAGGAATATTTTCAATTGTAGGGCAAAGGAAAGATGTGTGAATCAAAGGGAAGATTGGAACTTCTTCAACAAGAAAAGGAAGTTACTAATCTATGGACCTGAATGTGTCAGATGTCATTGGAAGATCTCCACTTAGGGTTTCTTTCTCCTTAAGTGTTGTTTTTCTGCTCCATTTTCAAAGAAGTTGCTTTTGTAATTAATCACATAGAACATTTTGATGAGAATACAGTGTATTTTAGAGTCAAGTTTTAGGGTCTGAGTCTGTGAATATTTATGTAAGTTTGATTATAATATTGACAATAATGCTAAATGTTTCAAGTTTGATACTATTTTACTCTCTTGTGTACTGGTTTTACAAGTTATGAATAATACAATCAAGGTTGTCTTATTTGTCTCTATCAATTTTAGATGGATGTGTGGCTCTATTATTGTTTATTAATTCAAAGAATTAATGTAGGTGTTTGAATATGGTTGCAAATTTGTATTGAATTGAGTGCTAAGATGCTAGTAAAAGTAACTGTTATGAAATAATGTTGAAATGTTGTAATGCAACATTTCAGAGCTTCATATACTGTTAGGTGTGAAAATTGTTATTAGATTATGTATATGTTTGAGTTGACTCAGGTCCAAGGATGAGACACTAATCTAAGTGTGTTATTCATATTACATTTATTGGTTAATACAATATCTAATCATCTTTTAAATCAAATATCAATATCAATCTGTTTGTGTAGAATTTAATGCTCTACATCTCTCAAGTTTGAATTAAACCTTGCTATGAAGGTCAGCCAAACCTTTAGGGTATTGTGTCATTCAAATAATTGAAGGAGAAACATCTATTTATAGTATATTTGGTACTTTAGCACACAAGTATCTATAAATATGTTGATTGGGGTTACCCTCACTAGTTTAACAAAGCCAAAAGTGTAGGAGATTTCAATCTCTGATTGAATCTTGTTCATTGGCCAAATCAAATCTCTGAGTATGAATATGAGAGAGTGGCTACTTTTTAGGAATCATTGCATCTTTTGATTTGGGAACCAATAGATTGGCGACTCTGCTAGGGAGAATTCCAAAAATATTTGATTTTAGATCATTTAGTCAAAGAGTCATTGAAGTTTCAAAAATGATCCAAGGACCTACATACTTGAAGGAGATTGATGCAATGTTTCTAATATATTCTTGAATTCTGGTGCTCTGCTGATGGAGAGAACTTAGAAATATTTAGATCTTGGAAGAAGTTTTCTGTTGCTTGAAGATCTTTTCCTCTTTCAAAGAGTGGCAACTCTACATAAGTTTCTACATAATCAAAAGAGTAGGTTGTGGCAGTTCTCATGTATTTTCTATTGTAATAACTCTGTATGAAGGTTTTCAAAAAAAAATTCTAGTTAAAGTTGTCCCTTATTCAATATTTCAAGATATTAGTAGAAAATGAAATAAGAAAGTAGGATATTCTAAAAAGGATATTGAGAAGAAATTAGTTGTAGAGGGAATAAATTTATTTGCAAATATGTATTGTTGTCTTAGTTCTCCCTCTACAAGTTGTAATATCATGCATAGAACACATCGATTTCCTCAAAGGAAAGTGTTCACTACTGAGAGATATGACCCTTTGGATTTTAGTAAAATTTAGGGTTACCCACATTTTGTCCTAAGAAGAATTAATGAATGTTTTCCTAAGTTTAGAGGATGTTTTGAAGAATCAACATCACAACATGTACACATTTTCTTCATGTAATGGAAGATTGTCAAATAGTAGAGGAAGATGTTGTCATGAATTTTTTGTTAGAACTTTAGAAGATACTACTGAATATTGGTTTTCTACTTTACCAATGCATTTTATATGTTCATGGCAAGAGCTTGAGAAATTGTTCATAGATGAGTTTGGTGAAGTGAATGATGAATGCTTGTTTGAAGAAAGAAATCTGCATACCCAAGAAGAATATGAAGAGAAATTTGAAAATGAGGTTGAACTTATGTCATCTATGGATACATTGTGTGATATAGAAATATTGGAGGATGAATCCATCTATGATTTTCATGATAGATTCATGAAATTTCTATTTGATATACCATAATCATAAACACTTAATGAGCTATTTTACATTTATTTGTTCTGTGAAAATTGTGAGCTAGGTCTGAGTACTATGCCAACTCATTTGAAGCCTCCTAATCTTAAATGTATACATCAATTGCTTTCAATAATTGAGGAAATGATAGATAAATATGGAAGTAATCTCCTAACTCAATTATGTGATGGTACTTTTGCAAGACTCGGTCCAATAGATGCAAATGGTATAGTAGAAGACAAGAATGATGCATCATTTGGTGATGAGTTAGTTTTTTTTGAATAACCTACATAAGAAATAAACCCAGATGAAGATTGCAACCATAATGGTCATAAAGAGATAGATGAAACATCTAAAGTTTCTTCTATTTGCTTTGAAAATACAGAAAGAGAGAGTCAATTTCCTTCAAATAAAATGAAGGTTGTAATGATGTGGATGACACTAAAAGTGTGTTCTCCTATATGGACTTTGAATATACAGTTGAAGATCATGCTAATTTTGAAGTTTCATGTCTTCATGATGAGAACAATGGTGTTTTAGATGGAAGTTTGCAACTAGCTGAAAAGCATTCTTGTATGGGTGATAACGATGATTTCAATTCTATTTACAACCCTAGTGATTGTGATTTCTCTCATGAGGAAAAGGTAGAATTAATCTCTTCAATTGGATGAATCAATTTAGTTAGTTGGCTATGAGGAGCATGCATACGCTGATAATTATGAAAAAGGAACTCATGTTTTATTTGATGTTTTACCTTCTACTTATTTTGCTGACTTTAAAGTTATCACTAAATGTTTGCATAAGGATAGCATTGATGGAGTTGTACTTGAAAGTAAAAATGTAGAGATAAACATTGGTATAGCTAATGACACTCCTTATGATGAGTTTGCACTTGGAGAACATGATTGTGTCAATCACACAGATGCATATGAGGATCTCTTTTATGGGTCTGCAACTCATAGTTTTCTTCATAGGCAATATGCTTCAAATTGTCATGTTGAGACAATAGGAGGTGATGATTATTTTGATACTTCTTGCATTGATGAATTTGTTTCGAATACTCATTATGATTAATTTGTTGCAAATGAAGATTCTAAGTCATATGAACTTTCACTTGAGGCTTCTTTTTGTGATAATATAGCAAGTGTTGATAGTCTTGTATATGACCTTGAAGTAGGAAACACTGTTTGGGATGTAGATGCATTCTTTGAATGCTATGAATTGAATGTGGATAATGGACATGTGGATGTTGACGAGTCTTATTTTCAGAATATTGAGGCATGCAATAATGTGATTACGCTGTGTTGTTGGGATGATAACAAAATCGCATGTGATGCAATTCAGCTGGATAAGTTAAAAATGTGTGAACACTCTTTGCTTGACATACAAAAGAATTACATGTGCTATTTTGAAGGATGATTTATTTTTTGACCTTAATCATTGTGAGAGAACTGGTAAATGTGATGAGATTGTGTCTTCACATAGTCTTGATCATCATCCTCATATTCTATCACTTTCCACATAATCAGAAAATGGAATGAGTGGCAGTGACATGGCCTATGTCATTTGGTTGCTATGTGATAGTAAAGCAAAACAAGGAGCAAGTTTTCACTTGTTCAAAGATAGCTTGACACTTGTGTTTGTAGGAATGCAATCACTCACATTGTTGTGGTGTGACAGAGGCAAGTATGGATTAAAAGAGATCAACTCTTTTAACATATTGGTGTTTGATAGAGGTAAGAATTGATTTCCCAATGATTCAGAATCTTGGTCTGCTCTCCTAGAGGATTTTGAATTATCGCTTTATTCACTGAGGAACGAACATCCCCAGAAAAAGCCACTAATGAAACCTTCGAATTTTACAAATTTCAAGTGCCCATATTGAAATTTTTTCCTTTGCACACTCAGAAGTGCACCTGCAAAATCTACCCAAGTGACTTACTTTAAAGGGTCACAATTCAAAGCTGGTTGATTTTCGTGCGAAACCCCTTTGTGTACATACTCATGTGACATATGTGAATGTGCATGTCAATTTTAAACTTCCATTATGAGTTTTGATAGTGTTTTGTAAAGCAAAGCTGGAGGGTTTTGACACTTTTCTGTTTGTCAATTCTTAGTTCTATGAAGTGGCCTACTGTTCGAGATTATATTTTGCAACTAGATGAGTGTCATGAAAAATGGATTTTTTCCCTCCATTATCCCTACATTCAAGTAATCTCTTGTCCAATTTGAAAGTCTCATGATCAGATTTTCTATTTTTTCGAAATCAAAAGCAAATGCAGTTTGTTTAGTTTTACATCTGCATTTCTAACAATGTTTTAAGGTGGTCAACTTTGATCCCTAATATCTCGTGAAGAATAATGACTGAAGAAAATCCGTTTTGCCCGCATACTCAATGTACCTATATGATATTATTTTTCTAGTGGCAGCCCCCCAAAAATTTTTTTGATATTTTTTCAAAGTGGTGACTTTGAGAGCCCTGATTGGTTCTGAATAGGTGTAGTTGCAAAAATGGTCGACTGAGCAACTTTAATATTGAATAACTTTCACCTTGAGATATCTTTTTCTGAACCATCTTTTTCATTACACTATTGGGTCAAATTTCTACACTCCTATTCAATTTTTTACCTCCAGGATAAGTTTTGATGGGTTATTTAATTGCTTTCAGATTATGATATGGCAAAAAATGGTGTTCCGAAAAATTTCAAATTTTTGAAATATAAGGACAACCCATTTCTTTTTTTGGTCTAAAACCTCTATAGCTAAATTTTCAACAAAATAATAGGTCATTTGTTACATTATTTTAATGTATTTTTTTTGCAGTGAACACGTCTCGGGGCCAGTTTACAAAGGAGGTACCTGAATTTTAAGGATTGGGAAAATTTTGAGGAAATTTTTTTCCTATAAATAATTGATTATGGTTGCATGCCAAAGATCTCCACTCCTAGGTTTACTGTTTGTGCGCAGTGAAATTTCTCTGTTTAGGTCGCAGGCATAATTAGAAGTCACAAATTTTTATAATGTTTCAAATTTTTTATATTAAATATTGTGTAAATGAAAAAAGGGCATTTAGGGAAAACATAAAATACATTTCAAATGTTCTGGAGAACAAGCAAGTTTAATTCAATTGCTTCTAATTGGCTGACATACAGCTTTCACGGCTTTCTGGGATGAACTCAATTGGCTATTTTTGATTTGTATATCTCATTTGTATTGATGATCAGAGATGGTTGTTGCTTTTCATCACCCATTGTGAATTGAATTGTATTCTTCCTTGTGGAATCATCGATCATGGCACATCTCCCTTTTCAAGGTAGGTGTTGAGTTTAAATCAACAATGAGTGATGGCTGTTGAGTCCATTGCCCATCGTTAATTGATAGCATGTCCTTCTAAAGCAATCAACGATGGCCTTCTTGGAGAAATATATTTTTATTTTTTATTTTTATTCAAGGGGTAAATGCTTTTGACCGGAGCTATGAACCAGATACAACCATTCAACAATACAACCCCAACGGGGTTTGAACCTTGGTGGCAAGAACAACAATGCCACCTATAAACCATCACACCATGCCAATACCGACAGGAGCAATATATTTTTAATTGGAATGTGAGCATCATGTTTAAATAATATAAAATATTATCAAATGTTCATTGTACGGAAAAATTAATTCTTGCTCCCTATTGGTTGGGAAAACTTTTGAGAGTTCACGACAATTCTCCAACTCTCATGGTAGCATCACTCATCTCTATTTTGGGATGGAGGAATGAGATCAAATTAGATATGGCTCAAAGTTCCATCGCCCCTCTCTATTGTGAGATTTGTTTCTCTTGCACTCAATGAGGCTTATTTTGAGTGATGGCTGTGGGTAAACTATTGAAAATTCATTTATTTTTTACATCGCTCATCTCCATTTTGGATGGAAGGAGCAAATAGAAAACAATGATGCCTTGGTCTAAGTGATGAGAAATTTGTAGGGAAGATTTCAATGTTCTTCAGGCATCTTCGACTATTCTACATTCTCTATGGGGAAATTAAGCCAAAAAGCATAATCACGTTTTTTGGCTTCCGACTGATTTTTAAACATATGTACAGGCTACAAAGTTCTCTTTTGTGCTTTAGAAAGTTACCTGAACTATTTCTATTGTCTGGGAAGCAATTTGGATGAATTTTTATACATTTTCTAGCTACCAGTAAGGTAAAAAATGCATGAAAACTATTTTTTCATGACCCAAAAATTATATTCAGCATATGGGTAAAATTTTTACCTACAGTGAAGGTTAAAATGTAACTTTAAAAGGAATTTTTAACAACTAGGTAAATTGGTTTTGACTCATAAGTTAATACTTTTCACTTCTAAGTGAAAATAGAGCCAGTAAGCGAGTCTTTACATACAGGTAATTTTTTTCACAGGATTTTCAAGTGAAGAAAAGTTGAAGAGGGTCATCATAAGGAATATTTTTAGTTGCAAGGCAAAGGAAAGATGTGAGAATCAAAGAGAATATTGGAACTTCTTCAAAAAGAAAATAAAGTTACTAATCTATGGACCTAAATGTGTCAAATGTCATTGGGAGATCTCCACTTAGGGTTTCTTTCTCCTTAAGTATTATTTTTTTGCTCCATTTTTAGAGAGGTTGTTTTTGTAATTAATCACAGAGAACATTTTGATGAGAATACAAAGCATTTCAGAGTCAAGTTTTAGGGTCTGAGTCTATCAATATTTATGTAATTTTGATTACAATACTAGCAAAATAGTACTAAATGTTTCAAGTTTGATACTATTTTACTCTCTTGTGTACTAATTTTATAGGTTATGAATAATACAATCAAGGTTGTCTTGTCTCTATCAATTTTAGATGGATATGTGGCTCTATTCTTATTTATTAATTCAAAGAATTAATGTAGGTGCTTGAATATGGTTACAAATTTGTATTGAACTGCGTGCTAGGATGCTAGTAAGAAGTAAAGGTTAAGACATAATGCTAAAATGTTGTAATGCAACATTTCAAAGCTTCATATACTGTTAGGTGTTAAAATTGTTATTAGATTATGTATATGTTTGAGTTGACTCAGGGCCAAGGATGAGGCACTGATCTAAGTGTTTTATTCATGTTACATTTGTTGGTTAATACAACAACTGATCATCTTTTAAATCAAATATTAATCTTAGTTTGTTTGTGTGTAGAATTTAATGCTCTACATCTCTTAGGTTTGAATTAAACACTACTATGAAGGTCAACCAAACCTTTAGGGTACTGTGTCATTCAAAAAATTAAAGGAGAAACATCGATTTATAATGTATTTGGTACTTTAACACATAAGTATCTATAAATATGTTGATTGGGATTACCCTCCCTAGTTTAACAAAGTCAAAAGTGTAGGAGATTTAGTCTCTAACTGAATCTTGTTCGTTGGCCAAATAAAATATCTAAGTCTAAATATGAGAGAGTGGCTACTCTTTAGGATGCATTGCATCTGTTGATTTGGGGACCAACAATATGCACATTGGATAGTTCTCTATTGACCACCTTTAAGTTGGTATTCTCTATTGGTGTTTGATGTCATATAGATTTAGGATTGTCATTGATGCATTTGTGACTGTCTTTTAACCCACTTATTAATTATATGTTTTCTTTAGTGAAGAGATATGCAAGACTAGTGAAGGAGAAAAAAGGGAAAGGCTTCATTGAAGATTGTCAACTTAAGAAAAGAACAACATTGATTGTTGGTGAATTTTTTGGTTTTCAATCTTCTCTTTCTTTTCTATTTCATAGATTTCTCAGATTCTTATATGCTAAATGTTTTATGTAAATTATGTTTTTATATATTTGAAATTTATACGTAGGATCATCAAGAGATGAGAAACTAGCAAAATATGGGCCACATCACCATTGTAGGACGTTCAATCGATCTATTTATAACATGCATGAAGGTGATAATAGATCTAGTTAGAAGGTGTATGTCTCACATTATTTAGTTATTGGTATTTTAATGATTTTTATGTGAGTCCATGTCTAAAATTGTTAGGCTTTTGCAGGTTTTTTGTGGACCAAATTCCAGTGAGAGTACACAACCACGAAGAGGCTACTACCCATGTGTTTCCAAGGGAGTAGGGAATGTACATGTTTTGAAGCATTTTGGAATGCAAATAACTGGGCCACCTAGGGTGGATTGGAGAAAACAAATTGGGTAGTAGCTCCTTTGTTTTTTCTTGTACAATATATTTCATGATTTGGGCTACAAATGGGATGATTATTTCCTTGCATGTATTGCTACAAGTATTGAGAAATGGAAGGATTTTCAAGATGTTCTTCCATCACTATTGTAATATTTGTTATTTTCTTAGTGTATTCTTTGATATAAAAAAATTATCATAAATTATTAAATGCAAATGTGTATATTCCTTAACACATGCCTCAATTAAATGTGTATATTAAATTTAAAGTTAGTTGTAATCGTTTATAGTTTACATTTACAATTTTCTTGAAAGAAAAGTATGTGGATTTATGAAAAAATATGAAACAATGCCTTCTATTGTAAAAAGGTATATTTTCTTTCTCTTCTATAAATTGTAGAACTCCTTTCTGGTGTAGAGGAAGGACAATCAAAATGAAAATAGACCCAAAAGGAAAATCATTCTTGCATGTTCTTCATAGCTGCTCCTAAATACACTTTTAGCAGACCTAGTAATGAACCTACTTCAAGACCTTGATTCAACATAATGTAGGGATAGTGTGAACATCATGGAAGACTTTTCTAAGGGACTTGAATGGTCATAACAACTTTTTTGTGGAGACTCAACAATGCAACAATTCATGGGGCTTAGAAGATTTGTGTTGTTCAAACTAGGAAAGCCAAAATTAATGGCCTAAAGACAAATCAATAAAGATTGTTTCAAACCCTCAACCATTGACTTAGAGGTGTTCATAGAAAATTTCAAAGGTGTTTTCATTAGGTATTCACTACCAAGACTCATTCAAAGCACCAACTTGATTGGACACTAGCACCTTGCTTATGACTACAAAATTAGTCATCCTGGGACAATCATAAAATGACTTGTATTAACCCTTCAAAAATGCTCAAAATGCCAAGGTACATTTTTGCAAGACCTCTCCACATATTCCCAACACCTTCACTAGCCAGAAAGAACCCATACCACTCATTTCACTCAAAAATCACAAAAGAACTTGCTTCAATTCATTTCAAATTTGAAAAAAAACTACAACCATGCTTCTGTGATGCAGAGGTAGGGTTTACTTGGTTTCAACAACAAAAATAGTTAAAGGCTTCTAAGACTCCAAACATAATTGACCATTCAATGGCTTGGTCATGGATTTGTCTTACGACTTTTTGGAATTATTGAATTGGATCTTCCTATTTCATGATCAAGACTTTTCAAATATGACTCAGAGGGAAATAACTCATTCATGTGTGTTGGCATCCTACTAGACACAACAAACTACCTTTTGACGGTCTCCTTAGGATAGTATACTCTTGGCTTTGTCAAATAGTCCCATAGGATAGTCAATATAAATGAAAGGGAATGACTATTAAAGGCTTCCAACTTCCTGAAACAAGGCTACAAGGCTTCCATTACATCCATTCTTCATCCTTGCTTCACAAATTCACTTCAAACATGTTCTTAGGCACCTAGGGTAAAAAATGCCTTGTATAGTCCTAATAGGACAATCACATCAAATTGACACAACATTCTTATCATGGATCAACTGCTCATTGAAACAAGTCTATAGGACCTTGGCACACATTCCAAACACCTTTTACAATTCCAAACTAGACCCAATCATGCCTTGATCCACCCAACTTGCTTTCCAATGAATACATAATCTGATTTTCACCGTGAAATGCAACAAACTGTCATTAATAACTTTCATAGAACACCCAATGAATCCAATCACTTTAGTGAGGTTGAAGATAACATAATTACATAATTTTTGTCAAATTTTTACAAATATCTAATGGTGGAAACAAAATTTATGACATTTTTCCGAAAACAAATCACCCTAGGTAGGGTTTCAAGCAAGTTTTAGTAAATTTGCAATAACTTTCAAAATATACAATGAAAAGGCACGAAACCAAATGAAAATGAAATTTAGTTCACCACTTTATCAAAAAAGACTAATCTCATGACTGTACCAATCCATACTAGTTTGTACCATGCAATGGAGGAGCAATATTGCAGAAAAGAAACATAAAGATAGTTCACATTGATTCAAATTTCATTCAAATCTTCAACCAGCCCACCTCTAACCCCTGGGTCATGCATAGAAAGAATAGTTATGCTTGTAAAAACAAGAAAAAACTCCCAATTGACTATCAACCAACTTCTAACAACTTTTCAAAAATTTGACATTACAATAAAAAAAAGTTAGTCATTGACAACATTGACAACAATTGAGTAATTTTTGCAGCTTTTACACAAAATGACACAAAACTTTGCAAAATGACCCCAAATGATGGAAAATGGTAAAAAATGACCTTATTAACATGAAACAGCACAAAAATTACACCAAAAAAACTTCTAAAAACCAAAATTACACAAAAGGGTATGTGCAAGATCATGATGGCCAAAAAGTGGCAATATGATGGGTATGTGGCTGACGACTATTTTTTACCCAAAATTTATTAAACAAAAAGGGTTTTTAAAGGAGATTCTTAGCTTTCCACCAATATAAATTATGCTTTACTTTGAATTTAATAAGTAATTATTATTCATTTTCTATTCAAATTATGACTAAAGTCCTCATTGATAGGCTGGTTGAAAAACATCTATAGCTTTCAAACAGTATCACATTTTTTGAATCCAAAGCATGCCTAACATTCTATGCTTCACATACTATAGCATTAAAGAAAGAAAAATTGAATTTCATGAAGTTTTGACGAAGTTAAGGTGGTCAAAGATACAAGTTTTTATATTTTTTAAAAAGTTGTAATAAAAAAATCATAAAGAATTGTTTACTTGGAAAAAAATTACAAAAAAATATGCATCACATCGGGGCATAAGTCCTCTACTTATATCTAAAATCTTATAAAAAAATATTATCAATGTATTGTGGTTAGGGTGGTCAGACAGACACCCACTTCTTAATTTTTCCCTAAAATTTAAATACCACTACATTGAAATTTCAAATTTTCACCAAATAGATATTTTTAATATTAAACAAAACTATTATTTTAGATACTACATTCAATTTTCTACAAATTCTATTCTTACATATTTTTGAAATAATATACATAACTTATTTAATTTTTTACGTCAAGTTTCCTAACTCTGATTTTTCTAATTTTTTTGCCACTTAAGGGCCTATTTTTTTCATGATGATCCTGCACATACCCAAAATACCAAAAGGGAAACAACATGAATAATGGGGGCAATGATGTTTCAATACCCTCCAACACTTTTGACAACTTTAAAACATCCTTCAACCAACCAATCTCTCCAAACAGTCACTTGGTATTTGGTGCTCTTGTCAACTTTGAAAACATAGTCACATGGCCAACAACACAAACAAAGGTTGGAACATCATGAGCACATACTAAGTGAATGCAAATAGAGTCAAAAGGTCAATGAAATGGACTTCCAAGTGAATGTTTCCAAGACACTTCATTTGAAGTAAGGAGATTTTCAACTTTTCCAAGGATTTACATGTGTGGTAATAAATAGTTTTTTAGTAAATTTTAGCTTATATAGGTGAGGCACTGGTTTTCGCTCTGAGCTATGTTTAATAGGCATAATCCCTTATAAGTCTAAAGTACAAAATGGATGCAATCTTTGAAAGGCTATTATTCAAACACCATGATGCTTAAAAACTTCTTGTATAAGACTATGAGGATCATGTTAGACCCCTATACAATAACCTCTCTCAATTTTTGCTATCTTGGAGGAATTTTCTCATGGTGGCGACATTTCGCTTAGGGAAAAAGTTGTCAAATGCAAATAGTGCAAAGTTGCAAAGTGGTGAAACTTTCATTCTACAACTCATGTGACCAAAGAAATTATTCCAGCATGTCTGAGTGAGTATGTTTAGATTAGGCATATTCCTCTTTCACATCCAAACACTCTGAATCACTCTGAGCTACGTTCAACCAACAAAATCCCTTAAGAGTCCAAAGTGCAAAATGGCTGCAAACTTCAACATGTTGTTACTCGAACACCGTGATGCTTAGAAACTTCTCATTTGAGCCTATGGGATTGTTTTAGGCCCCTCTACGATAACCACTGTCAGTTTTTTCTATCTCAAAGGCATTTTTCCATGGTAGCGAATTTTCACTTCATGACAAAGTTGTCAAATGCAAGTAGTTGAAAGTTGTAAAGTGGTGCAACTTTTGTTCTGCAACTTGTGTGACCAAATGAATTGTTTTGATGCATCCAAGTGGGTACATTTATGCAGGACATAGTCTTTTTTTACACCCAAACATGTTGAATCACTATGAGCTACATTCAACTGGCATAATCTCTTAAGAGTCCAAAGTGTAAAATGGCAGAAAACTTTACCCTGCTATTATTTGGATACCGTGATGCTTAGAAACCTCTCTTCTGAGCCTATGGGATCTCCTTACTCCCTTCTACATTCACATCTCTTGGTTTTTGATATCTTGGAAACATTTTTTATGGTAGAAATTTTTCACTTTAGAAAAAAGTTGTGAAATGCAAGTAGTTGAAAGTTGCAAAGTGGTGTAACTTTTGTTTTGTAACTTGTGTGACCAAAAAAAATGTTCTAATACATTCAGGTGGGTATGTTTAAGCTAGGCATGGTATTCTTTTACACCTAAACACATTGAATCACTTCGAGCTACATTCAATTAGCAAAATCCCTTTACATTCTAAAGTGCAAAATGACTACAAATTTTAGCATGTTCTTACTTGGATACCATGATACTTAGAAAATTATTTTCTAAGCCTTTGAGATCATATTGGGCCCCTTTACAATAACCTCTCTTGGTTTTATCTATCTCAAAGGCATTTTTCAATGCTGACAAATTTTCACTTGAGGAAAAAGTTGTCAAATGCAAGTATTGAAAGTTGCAAAGTAGTGTTACTTTCGTTCTACAACTTGTGTGACCAAATGAATTGTTCTAACGCATCTAGGTGGGTATTTTTATGCTAGGAATGGTTCTATTTCATATCTTAACACACTGAATCACTTTGAGCTACATTCAACCAGCAGAGTCCCTTAAGAGTCCAAAGTGCAAAATGGCTACAAAATTTAGCATGTTGTTACTTAGATATTGTGATGCTTAGAAAATTATTTTTTGAGCTTGTAGGATCATGTTGGGTTCCTCTACAATAACCTCTCTTGGTTTTCGCTATCTTGGAATCCTTTTCCTATGGTGGAAAATTTTCACTTGGGAAAAAAGTTGTCAAATGCAAGTAGTTGAAAGTTGGAGAGTGGTGCAACTTTCATTTTGCAACTCATGTGACCGAATCAACTATTCTAACACATTTGGGTGGATATTTTTACAATAGGCATGGTCCTATTTCATACCCAATCATGTTGAATCAATCCATGCTACATTCAACCAGTAGAATCCCTCAAGAGTCTAAAGTGCAAAATGGTTGCAAACTTCAACATACTTTTACTCGGATGCCATGATGCCTAGAAATTTTTCATCTAATCCTATGAGATCATGTTCATCCCCTAGGAAATAACCTCTCTCAGTTTTCACTATCTTAGAGGCATTTTCCCATGGTGGTAAATTTTCACTTGGGGAAAAAGTTAAATACAAGTAGTTGAAAGTTGCAAAGTGGTGCAACTTCTATTCTGCAACTCATGTGACCAAATGAACTGTTCCAACAAGTTTGAGTGGGTACATTTACAATAGGCATGGTCCTCTTTTACACTCAAACACGTTGAATCACTCTGAGCTACATTCAATAAGTAGAATCCCTTAAGAGTCCAAAGTGCAAAATGGATGCAAACTTTAGCATGTTGTTGTGTCATCAAAAAAATGGACCCTTTTCATTTTCATGGTCTTTTAGGTCTTGTTTCATAGTGTTGGAACTACGTTTATTTTATTTTATGATGCATCTTGGCTTGAACATGCTTATTTTAGTGCTAAAACTCAAAGAACGACATCTTGTGAAGGTGTTGTGAAGTGTTGTAAGACATTTCTACATTCCTCTAGAATCTATTTAATGCAATTCACCTAAAAACCACCTTTTCATTCATTAGCAAGTCCTATTTTCACTATTTACATCCTTCTCATGCTTTATTTTGTCTCTTTATGCCCTTGTATGCTTATATTAAGTGTATTTTTGGGTCCTTTCCCAAAAACAACATTAAACATAACATTATTTTTGACACTTGGTTTTGGGTCCTAGGTGGGACTCATTCACCAAGGGTGGTGATTGAGTCCCCCTTGGCCCCAAATTCAAAATATTTCAAAATTTTTTTTGAGATTTTACTCAAATTCACTTCATGTTTCCCTGTGATGAGGTATGAATGGATAGTAAGGCACAAGATTTGTATAAATATTTGATTTTAACTTCATTTTACATCTTATTCAAGCATTCAATCTTCTAAGTCATTCAAGCAATCAAGCATTTCACATCATCAATTCAAGCACTTTGGAGCAACCATTGACATCACTTTAGCTTGGCATATTCAAGGACTTGGTAAGTTTGTAATACTTGCATGTTATTTATTTATCATTTCCTTTACATTTCATGCATTTCTATTGGGTTTGATTACCAGAGTGGGGTTTGACCAAGGCAAACCCCTATTCACTAACCCTCCAACATTTTCCCCCTTTGTGCATGTGTATTTGCATCTTTGTTTTGCATATTTAATAGGTTTAAAGATGTTGAAAAGTGGAATTCAAGTCAAATAGGCTCTTCAAGTCAACTCCTCATCTTTTCAATCATTTTGAAGTGTTTTATGTCTGTTTTCTATAGAATTGACCCCGACAACCTAATATTCAGACATTGCCAGATCTGGAGTAGCAGTATTGTCTCTTGATTTTATAGAAATATTGGGGAGGAATGATTCACCACCCTTGGCGAATGAGTCCCACTTCAAATATGAAAATATGCATTTTGTCAGAATTCAACTCCCAACTATCAAAAATTAGTTTCTGACACTATTTCAACAGTAGGAGGATTGATTCGCCACCCTTGGCGAATGAGTCCCATTGTGAAAAACCAGAAATTTTCATCAGCATTCCAGACACTTCAAAAAGCTCATACAACATCCAAGTGCACTTATATTTGATCCTATACCTTTTTTTCTGCATATTTCTTTCAATTTCTTCATCTTTCATAATTGTTTGCATATCACAGTGTGTTTTCAAATATAGCTTAAATTGCACTTTTACATTAGTTTTAGATCATTTTAATCAGTCATTTTCATTCAGATTAGTTCATTTACATCATATCACACTACATACATCCTAATTCGAATGTGCATAAACATTTTAGAACCCCAAATCTCTCTTTCTAGGTGGAAAACCCTAGGAAGAGAGCCAAGCGTTTTAGGTTCCTAAAATCTATGTCACATTTTGGTGAACTTGAATCTTGAACATTTTTAAACTTTTTATTACATTCATATCTTGTATCCTAGTTTCATTTACATTCAAATTCAATTAGGACATTGATTGATTATTGTGTTCTAGGATCTTTCATTGTGCATTAGTGAAAAACTCATTTAGTTTTCATTCTTGCATTCAATTTCATTGAAAAAATTGAAACTTTGGATTCTATGTCTATATTTTCATTTTGAAAAGCATTTAAATCATTCTTAAAATTCTGAAAAATCCAAAAAAATTGCATCCTAGGACTGATTCGCCATCAATGGAGAATCAGTCCCTCTGCATATTTTAGACATTAATTTTGCATTGTTTCTGGCATTTTCTTGCATTTCTATTTTTTGTATTTGCACCTTTGTTACAGTTAGCAAATTTTCTATTATTGGCATTTTACATTCTTGGATTAGCTTGCATTCCCATTCACCCTTCCTTTGTGGTACTTGCATGAGTGTTTCGTGCCCTATTGATAATACCTTAGTGAGAGGAAGTTCTAGACTCATGGCATCCCTCGATAGCACTTTCATTGTGGACCTTGGGATCTCATGAGCTCCTACTCCTAGTATGGACAATGGTGCATTAGGCCCTAACAATACCACTTCCATGCCTTCCCCTTTCCATCCTATGCATGTTGAGCATCAAAACAAGTCTCTTTTGCAAGAAAAGGATATTAACATTCATGAGGACTTTGCACATTTACAACAAGACTTGTCCCTTGAAAACATTTCCACTACTGCTATACCTTCTATTAAGAACCTTCATCACTTAATTGAAAGTGATGATGGGTTACAAATGGGTATGTGTAGGATCATCATGGAAAAAACAAGCCCTTAAGTGGCAAAAAAATTAGAAAAATCAGAGTTAGGCAACTTGACGTAAAAATTTGAATAAGTTATATATATTATTTCAAAAATATGTAAAAATAGAATCTATAGAAAATTGAATGTAGTTTCTAAAGTACTAGGTTTTTTTTTTTAAAATCTATTTGGTGAAAATTTGAAATTTCAATGTAGTAGTACTTAAATTTCAATGAAAAATAAGAAGTAGGTGTCTCTCAATTCACCCTAACCACAATAAAATCATAATATTTTTAATAATATTCTAGATATAAGTAGAGGACTCATGTTCATGTGATGTATATTTTTTTGTAATTTTTTTCCAAGTAAATAATTAATTATGAATTTTTTATTACAAATTTTAAAAATATAAAAAACCCATATGTCTGACCACCTTAACTTGGTCAAAACTTCATGAAATTCAATTTTTATTTTTTTAATATTATAGTATGCAAAGCATAGAATGTGACACATGTTTTGGATTTAAAAAACATGATACCATTTGAAAGCTATAGATGTTTTTCAATCAGTCTATCAATTAAGACTTTAGTCATAATTTGAATAGAAAATGAATAATAATTACTTATTAAATTCAAAGTAAAGCATAATTTATATTGGTAGAAAGCTAAGAATATCCTTTAATAACCCTTTTCATTTAATAAATTTTGGGTAAAAAAGAAGTCGTCAGCCACATACCCATCATATTGCCACTTTTTGGCCCATCATGATCCTACACATACCCAAGTGCTAAAAAAAATAGCTGACATTTATAATAAACATGCCTCTTCCAATAATCCATCAACAAAAAATCCTATCACCTAAGGAGCATCTCAAGTTCCTCCTCTGTCAACCATAGCTTCCATACCAACTTATACCAATCTGCAAGTCCATACAACTCTACATCAATCCAATTATGTTGCTACTTCTTTCCCAATTTCCACTAACATTGCTACTTCTTTTGTGGCATCACAACCTCCTTCCACCACTTTCCCACCCCTTACTATGCCTTCCACTTCCCCTAATATCACCTATAATCCATCACCATTTTCCCTTCCACCTCAACCTACTTATCTTGATCCCTTTATAACACAACTCTTTAACACTATTTCATCCATGCAACACCAACTTGCCACCATTAGTCAAGCTCGAACTACTCCAACCACATATCTTGTTCGTAGAAGCCCCGTATCACTAGAATTCTTACATACCCCGATTCCAGAAGGAATAGAAATGCCGAGGTTTGATAAATATGAGGGAAAAGGAGATCCTATAAACTATGTCAACACTTTTACTGCCTTGTGTTGTGATTTTGTCCTTGATGATAAAATTTTAGCAAAACTCTTTCTAAGGACCTTGAAAGATATTGCCTTAGAATGGTTTTCCAACTTTATTAATCATTCCATCTATTCATTTAATGAATTGGCAGAAGATTTCATTAATCAATATGCGATGTAGACAAAACACTGATGAAAAAGTGATTGATTTCATCTATCGTTACTAGTCCTTATATGCTCAAGTTTATGTCCAAATTCTAGATGAACATTTGCAGAAGATGTTTATTGAGAATTTTCACACTAACCTTCAAGACAAGCTTATGATTATGAAATTCCCTTCATTCATGCATTTGTGCACAACCTTATGTGATTATCAAAATTCGGTTTCAAGTTGTGAGTCAAAATCCACTTCTAGCTGAGTTGACAAACCTGAACATAACAATCCAAACCACAATAAATCACAAAATTTTTGCAAACCTAATCAAGGTTTCTTACAATTTATTTCACCTCTTCCACCCCAACTGCAACCAACTTCACAAGTTCAAAACTAAATGGCCTCCTCTAAAATAGTCATGCCTTATCATTATGGTGATCCAAATAGACATTTCACCCATTTACTTGACACCCTCCATCAAAAAATGAACCAATTCATCCAAAAATGCATGCTTACCTTACCACCTGTTTGACCACTCGATCCTATTCAACCCCTACCTCCTACCTTCAAGCCTAACTCTTATTTTCATTTTCATCATCAAAATGGCCACAACACTGAACATTGCAAGCGTCTTAAACATCTAGTTCAAGACCTCATTGATTCGGGTGAATTGACCATTATGGGTGTTAATGATCAAGGCAATAAGTCCACTGTACTCCCTAACCAAAACCTCCAAATCTTCACCAAGCTCATCCTATGGATAAACTTGTCGCTATGATAGATGTTATCCCTCGTAAGGGCCAAACCACTCAATCTCTTGATATTAATTTTTCTACTAAAGACATACTACAAAAGCTTCTTGATGGTCCTTGCTATATAGTCGACAAAATCTATGATAAACCTACTAATGGAATATTAATAGATCCCACTTGTGGTGAGAATATGATCACAAAAGAATTTCTAGTATTAGATTATCTATATCAAGATAACTACAATCCACTGATTGCATGGATCAAAACACATCATGGTTTTTCTTTCCCTATGATTGGATCAATCGTACTACCTTTACACATATGACCTAAGACTTTGGAGGTAACATTTTCTATTATTCCACAATCCGACCAATTTTTTTTGTGGCTAGGACTTCCTTGGCTTCGTTCAATGAAAGTTGTCCCATCAATCATTCACAGGTGCTTAAAGTTTCCACATGGCAATGAGGTAGTCACCATACACCATAGTGGATTTAATCCTTTATCTTCCAAAGGTAACTTTTCATTAGAAGCCTTTTGGCCTACATCCATAAAACCTATCACCCCTCAAAAGGACTTCTTTTACATCGCTTATCAAAATTTTAAAGCTAAAAAGATCTCTAAATTATCTCTTCATAATACATCTCCGTCCACTTCCAGTCCTCTTGTTCTAGATGAAAGCATGATTACACCTAAACATGACATTCAACAAACCAACACAACTTCAAAACAAATCCCTCTAGACCCTTCCCCACCATCATTCAAATGACAAAGGGAACTTGACACAAATCCTATTCAGCTTCCTCGAATCAAACAAGTATATAAAGAAAAAGAGAAAGTGGTTGATCCCTCTTCTTCGATTTCCTCTATTCTTCCCCCTTTGAAAGTAGACAAACCTATACTGAATCAATCCACTCTTAACCCTCAACAATTGTAAAACCAAATTAAATGAAATTGTGGTGCTAGGGAATGAAGGTGTTGTCATCGTTTCCTTGCTCATCAAATAGACAATAAATAAAATCAACCTATACCCTTGACAGAGGTAATAGATGATCACCTTCCCTCTCTTGAACAACCACATGATAGTCCTATACCACCATCACAACATATTCAACAACCAAATTTTTTGATATATCCATCCTTAGAAATAACCCTTTGTCCTCCCGCCGTTATTAATCTTGATGATGATGATGATGATGGGACGATTGCTAAAATAGATGAAGAAATAAACAATGATTTAAACTCTTTATTTTTGTCTACAATGAACTTAAATGATAAATCCTCTCCACCAAGTGAAGAACCTAGTACAACCCCTAGTTCGGCACTTGTGATTCCTCCTTTGGACAATCAATCACCTTTGCATTGTACTGAAAATGATTGGGAAGTGCATGACTTGTTAGATGAGTGATTTTCCTTTTCCTAACTTGTCTTTTACCTTTTTCTTCTTTATTTTTATGTGTGTATTTTGCTCCCTTGTATCATGTGTTTTATATTCTCTTCTCTGTGTATACTTCTTCTATGTGTATATCTATTCCTCTATTTTTCATGCCTTTACTTTTCTCTTTTGTTTTTTTTTTCCTTTTGGGGATGACGCAAAGCATTGAGACGCCCTATGTCTCTTCCATGTTGACCCAAATGGTCCTTTTCCCTTTTTATTTTGTCTTTTCTTGTGTTTTCCTTTTTGGGATGATGCAAGGCATTGAGACCGAAATGTCTCCTTCATGTTGACCCAAAATATTTTTCATTTTTCTTTGTCTTTTTAGTTTTCTTTTCTTTGCACTTGTGTTTTCCTTTTGGGGATGATGCAAAGCATCAAGACCACAACGTCTCTTCCATTTTAACTCAAAATGGAAATTTTTCTTTGCTTTCACTCTCTGTGTGTCATTCTTCTAGTTTTATATGCTTTGGGGAATGATGATGACAGTTCCAAGCTCTTTAAATCAAAAGATTGCAACAACAAGCATACTGATCCCAAATCCATAGATCCCTTATGTGTTTGGTGTGCTTTCTAATTTGGGGGGAAACTCCCTTCTTTCCTTGTTTTTCTCCTCCATCTTGACATGATGCAACTTAACTTTGAAACATATGACTTGGTATAGAGCTTTCCAAGTTGGCTCTCGTGTCTTGTTTTCTTTTTTGCATTTTCCTTTCTTCTCTACTTTCAAGTAATTTCTCACATAACGATGTGTAGCAATTCCTTTAAAGTGGGGGGCATACATTACCATTATTTCATTTGCATTCTTAGCGAATCCTTTTCATTTACGTGATGCGTTTGTCACTTTGTGGATGACATTGGGTGTGATTTCCTGCATAAGTGTGATCTTTCCTAGCATATTTCATTCCTCTTGGTGGTTTGATGTGATGCATTGCATCCCCTAAGTTGTGAATATACTATTCTTTTATTGGTCCTCTTTTGGAGACATTAGACACAATGTTCCCTAAGTAATTGACCTTGCATAAACTAAACAAGAATCCTTTGAACATATTACACATAACATTTTTACACATAACATTCTTATTTGGCCACCTTGCATAACAAAATTTGCATGCCTATGGAGTCATCTTATTTGTTTGGCCACCTTGCATAACACAACTTGCATGCCTATGGTGCCATCCTATTTTTCTTATTTTATAAAACTTAAACCAACATTTACATTTTCTTTGGCTTTGTGGAACCTTGTTAAAGTTATCAAATGGGTATAGCTTTGTCATTGTTGAGCAGGAAGCCCAACTAGTGGCATGACTTTTCCCCATAGCCACTTTTACATTTTTTGTGATGACATACCAACTAGTGTATATATATCACCTTTTTGGGCTTTCTCACCCCATGGACAACTAGTTAGGTGGCCCCAGAGTGAGTACACATTCTTTCTTTTTCAAACAATCATCCTAGATCTCTTTTCACAACTAGTTGGATTGATGATCAAAGCTTCACTCAATTCCTCTCAAAACTTGTGTGTTCCTTTGTCCTTATGTTTAGTTTGTCATGGGATTTTCATCCTTGGGGCTTGATCATCCTCCTTGTTTTTTGTATTCCATCTTGCTAATATAAGTTCATTTGAACCCTCTTCTCAATGTTCATGGCCACTTTAGTGTGAGGAAGCAAGTTTCTCTCACTAAAGTGGGGGCTAAATGTGTCATCAAAAAATGGAGCCTTGTCATTTTCATGGTCTTTTAGGTCTTGTTTCATAGTGTTGGAACTATGTTACTTTGATTTTATGATGTATCTTGGCTTGTACATGCTTATTTTGGTGCTAAAACTCAAAGAATGACATCTTGTTTAGGTGTTGTGAAGTGTTGTAATACATTTCTACATTCTTCTAGACTCTATTTATTGCAATTCACCTAAAAACCACCTTTTCATTCATTAGCAAGTCCTATTTTGAAGTGTTGTAAAGTCTTGTAACAAGATTTCATGCTTTTCTAGGCATATCTTCACTATTTACGCCCTTCTCATGCTTTATTTTGCCTCTTTATGCCCTCATATGCTTATATTAAGTGTATTTTTGGGTCCTATCCCAACAAAAAACATTAAAAATAACATTATTTCCCATAATTGGTTTTGGGTCCTAGGTAGGACTCATTCGCCAAGGGTGGCGAATGAGTCCCCGTTGGTTGCAAATTCAAAATATTTCAAAATTTATTTCGAGATTTTACTCAAATTCACTTCATGTCAACCTATGATGAGGTATGAATGGATAGTAAGGCACAAGATTTGTATAAATATGTGATTTTAACCTAATTTTACATCTCCTCATTCAAGCATTCAATCTTCTAAGTCATTCAAGTAATCAAGCATTTCACATCAATTCAAGCACTTTGGAACAGCCATTGACATCACTTCAGCTTTGCATATTCAAGGATTTGGTAAGTTTTTAATACTTGAATGCTATTCATTTATCATTTCCTTTACATTTCATGCATTTCTATTGGGTTTTATTACCAAAGTGGGGTTTGACCAAGGAAAACCCCTATTCACTAACCCTCCAACATTTTTCCCTTTTGTGCATGTGTATTTGCAGCTTTGTTTTGTAAATTTAATAGGTTTAAAGGTGTTGAAAAGTGGAATTGAAGTCAACCAGGCTCTTCAAGTCAACTCCTCATCTTTTCAAGCATTTTGAAGTTTTTTCTATCTGTTTTCTATAGAATTGACCCCGACAACCTAATATTCAAACATTACCAGATCTAGAGTAGTAGTGTTGACTCTTTATTTTCCAAAAATATTGGGGAGGATTGATTTACCACCCTTGTAAAATGAGTCCCACTTGAAATCTAAAAAATATATATTTTGTCGAAAATCAACTCCCGACTATCAAAAATTAGTTCTCGACACTTTTTCAATAGTAGGAGGACTAATTTGCCACCCTTGGTGAATGAGTCCCATTGTGAAAAATTAAAAATTTTCATCAACATTATAGACAGTCCACAAAGCTCATAAAACATCCAAGGACACTTAGATTTGATCCTGTACCTTCTGTTCTGCATATTTCTTTAAATTTCTTCATCTTTTATAGTTATTTGCATATCACCGTGTGTTTTCAAACATAGCTTAAATTACACTTTTGCATTAATTTTAGATCATTTGAATCAATCTATTACATTTTTATTAGTTCATTTACATCATATGAAATTGAATACATCCTAATTTGAATGTGCATAAGCATTTTAGAACCCCAAATCTCTCTTTCTAGGTGAAAAACCCTAGGAAGAGAGCCTAGCATTTCGAGTTCTTAAAATATATGTCACAATTGTTACTCAGATACTATGACACTTAGAAAATTCTCTTCTAGGCCTATGGGATTTCGTTGGGACCATCTAAAATAACCTCTCTTGGTTTTTGCTATCTCGAAGGCATTTTCTCGTGGTGGCGAATTTTCACTTGGGGAAAAAGTTGTCAAATGCAAGTAGTGCAAAGTTGCAAAGTAGTGCAACTTTCGTTCTACAACTCCTGTGACCAAACAAACTATTCCAAAATGTTTGGGTGGGTATTTTTACATTAGGCATGGTCCTCTTTTGTACCCAAACACGTCGAATCTCTCCAAGTACGTTCAACCGACATAATCCTTTAACAGTCCAAAGTGCAAAATGGTTGCAAACTTCAGCATGAGGTTACTCAGATACCGTACACTTAAAAAATTTCTCATTTGATTCTATCAGATCTCATTGCATCCCTCTACAATAAACTCTCTCGGTTTTTGCTGTCTCAGAGGCATTTTCCCATGGTGGTGACTTTTCGCTTGGGGAAAACGTTGTCAAATGTAAGTAGTTGAAAGATGCAAAGTGGTGCAACTTTTATTATATAACTTTTGTAATCAAAAAAACTATTCCAACATGTCCAGGTGGGTACAATTATGCTAGGAACAATATTCTTCCACACCCAAACATGCTGAATTGTTTTGAGCTACATTCAACTAGCTGAATCCCTTAAGAGTCCAAAGTGCAAAATGGCTACACACTTCAGCATGTTGTTACTCAAATACCGTGATTATTAGAAAATTCTCGTCTGAGCTTGTAGGATCACATTGGGCCCCTCTAAAATAACCTTTTTTCAGTTTTCATTGTCTTAGAGGCATTTTCCCGTGTTAGAAAATTTTCAATTGAGAAAAAAGTTGTCAAATGCAAGTAGTTGAAAGTTACAAAGTGGTGCAACTTTCATTTTGCAACTCGTGTGACCAAATGAACTATTCCAATGCATTTGGGTGGGTATGTTTATACTATGCATGGTCCTCTTTCACACCTAAACATGTTGAATTGCTCAAAGCTACATTTACTTGACAAAATCCCTTTAGAGTCCAAAGTGGAAAATGGCTACAAATTTTAGCATGTTATTACTCGGATACCGTGATGCTTAGAAACTTCTCATTTGAGTATGTGGGATCATGTTGGGACCCTCTACAATAATCTCTTGGTTTTCACTATCTCGGAGGACTTTTCCCATGGTGGAGAATTTTCACTTGGGGAAAGAGTTGTCAAATGCAAGTAGTTGAAAGTTGCAAAGTGGTGCAACTTTCATTCTACAACTCGTGTGACCAAAAAAACTATTCCAATGCATCCGGGTGGGTAATTTTATGCTAGGAATGGTCCTCTTTCACACCCAAACATGTTGAATCACTCCAAGCTACATTCAATGGGCAGAATCCCTTAAGTGTCTAAGGTAAAAAATGGTTGCAAAATTTTGCATGTTGTTACTCGAATACTGTGATGCTTAAAAACTTCTCATCTGGGCCTATGGGATTGCATTGGACCCCTCTATAATAACATCTCTTGGTTTTCACTATCTTGGAGGTTTTTTCTTGTGGTGGAAAATTTTCACTTGAGCAAAAAGTTGTCAAATGCTAGTGCAATGTTGTAATGTGATGCAACTTTCATTTTTCAACTGGTGTGACCAAATTAACTATTCCAACACATCTATTTTGGTACTTTTACACTAGGAATGGTTCTCTTTCACACCCAAATATGGTGAATCACTTTGAGCTATGTTCAACTGACAGAATCCCTTAAGAGTCCAAAGTGCAAAATGGCTACAAACCTTAGTATGTTGTTACTTAGATACCATGATTCTTAGAAAATTCTCATTTGAACCTATGGGATCACGTTGGGACCCTCTACAATAAAATCTCTCGATTTTCACTATCTCGGAGGAATTTTCCCATGGTGGCAACTTTGCACTTGGCGAAAAAAATTTCAAATGTAACTAGTGTAAAGTTTGAAAGTGGTGCAACTTTCATTCTGCAACTCGTGTGACCAAACAAACTATTCTAACCCTTCTGGGTGTGTACATTTATGCTAGGAATAGTCCTCTTTCACACCCAAACATGGCTAATTGCTTTGAGTTATGTTCAACCGGCTGAATCCCTTAAGATTTTGAACTACAATTGTCACCAAATAGTGCACCCTTACTGAGATGCAAAACTCAGCCTACTAGTGAAACATTTGATCCAGATATTCAATATCCATGATGTATGGTTTTTTTTGCTCTAGAGTTATTAAACATGATGTGGTACCAATTATAGGACCATGTTTCTCAATTATTTGTCATGTTATTTCACACATAGAAAATGTAAGGATTTCTTTTATCTTATTTAAATGATGACTATGGGAGAAATGTGATAACTACAAATGGGTGATGCATCTAGAAATCAATCTTATATTGTTGTTCATACACATCTAATATTTTTAGAATATCAATAAAACTAACCTTTGCATTGATTTAATTTAATTAGATATCAAGTGTTGTGATATTAGCAGATGTAAATAAATTTTGTTTGTTGGATCAAGAACTATCATGTTTTTTGATGCACATTCATACAAGTTCATAGCTCGGTATATATATGCCCATGAGGTTTGAAACATCCACTTGTTCTATGGATGGAAATGCAATGATTGCTAAGCTTTAGACTCATAACCATTAGTTGTTGTATGCCAACCTCAACCATGAATCAAAAGCAATACATTTTTCTATGATATTTTTTTATGGGAAGGAGCTCTTATAGTTCATTTGAAACCTTTTGGTGTTAAAGTCCTTTCCACTAGACAACAATAGAACTCAAGAAGCATGGAGCATACATGAAAATACATGAAGTATACACATGAATCATGAAGAAGACACATGAACACATGAATTATGCATTGGAAGTATGAAGTATACATGTAAATAGATACAATATAAGTGAAGTATACATGTGAATAAGTGAAAAACAAGTAAATGAAGCATTGCAAAGGATACAAACCACCAAGAATGTACCTTATTTACACAATAAACATTATATGGAGCTTATTGAGAAATCAATAGTAATTAATTAAGCATTAGATGTAAACAAAATCCATGCCTACAACATTCAGGCATACAATTTACACAACACACATGATAACATCATTCAATAATGGTAGTAGAAAAATAAGATTTTCTTTAATCAAAAAGCCATAAGGCTATATAATGATATATATTGATAAAAGTATATACAATATATCCAAAAAATCCATATAGGATTAGTAGAAAAGTGCCATATGGACATAAAATATCACATATATATATATATATCAATAGTACAAAACATATGTTCCAAAATGCCACATAGGCATACAACAAACAACCCTAATACATAGTCATTTCGCTCTAGGGGAAGGAAAAATATCTTGTTTTGCCTTAGAAATTCAGCTAGATGGAGTGCATGTTGGTTCTCTTGTCTTTTGAACATGCTCACTAGTCCTCCTCTCTTCACTCTGGACCTTCAACTATTATAATAAAAAGTAAAGATGTTAATGCATAGAAATTGAATTGTGGAATGACATATAACAAAATATAATCACTTACCGCATACATATAGTCATCATGCACATTTAAAATATTACCATGTCCATGATCTAGAGTGACAACCACCTATGACAACCATCAAGATAGAAATTAAACTACATAGAAGTATCATTAAAATTTTCTATAATAGACCATAAAAGAGAAAATATAATGTCAAATCAACTAATCTATTGCATACCTCTCTCAACAGATCAAAATTGGCTATTGTTGCAACAAAACCATGATCCATCATGCCACCAACATCACCAAGGTTGTATGATGTCAAAAACTACAAATGAAACATCATATCTAACATTAATATAAAGAAGTTCAGGTAGTCCCTTTATAACTGTCATAAATGAAAGAGTAAATGGTTGGCCTCAATTGAGACTTGTGCAATTTTTGTGCACACGCCCCGATGAAAGCAAGGACCCTCTTACTTTTCTTGGTTGTGTTTGCTTGTTTTCTTTAGGGTTCTAACATTTTCCCCTTAAGGGATAGGCTTCTTGGTTATGGTTTTGTTTCACCTAGGAATTCAAGGTCTCATTTGCACTTAAGGTGTCTTCTCTACAACATCATGATGGCATTCTAGCTCATGGAAAGTTGATCTCAATCTAAAATTTCAACTTAGGGGAAAAATTGGCCAAGTGTGAGGGAGGTTTGGTAAATTTGAGGCAGCTTAGATTAAATGAACCTAAATCCACCTAGAAATTCCAATCCACCTTGTATTTTTTGGATCCGAGCTCCTGTCGTATCCCTGAACTTTGAAATTTCCTCTCGAGAATTTATGGCATGCATTTATGATGTGAATTAAAAGGTATATTTGGAACTTTTGATGTCTTTTGGGTCATTTTCCATTGTGTGTACTTAAAACTCAAGGAATTTTTGCATTGTGCAATTTTCCAAGCTCTAGAAATGAAGATTGTGTTCCTGACTAGTTGTTGTGGGGCTCTTCAAATATTCACAATGTTTTTTCTTTCTATGCCCCATTTCAAGGTAGGGTATCTCCTTTGCCTCTGATTGATTTTTCTTTGAAATTGATTCAATATGCTTTGGGCTTGGTAAGATCTGTCCTTGGGTATATGTTGTTATGTCAGAATTTTGATTGGACAGATTTGATTGTTTGGGTATAGTCAGCTGGGGTTTTCTATTATTTGAGTGCAAATTCGAATGGTGGTGGTTTGGATTTGATTTGAATGGAACCTAATACTAGGGTTCATTAATATCTTAGGGATTCACCCTTCTTATTGTTTTCTTGTGATTACATTTAGATTGTGGGGGGTATCCATGTTTAAAATTCAATTCAACTCGAAAGCCCTAGTTTCTTGTAAACCCTAGTTTGAGATTGTAAATTCGATGAATGAAGCAAATGATATTAAGGGATTATAGTGTAGAATTTTTTTATTTTAATTGTTTTAAGGAATTGACATCAAATCCCTTGAGAAAAAAAATCATGATCCACATTTTAGCATGAAGTGAACTCAACACTTAAAATTTTTTTGAGCATGAACAAGAATGTTGGTGATTCTGAGGTATCTCAGATTTTTGAAGCCTCAATCCAGCTAGAAATTTTGAGCTCCCTCAATTTTTTGAATCTCTTACCTCCACAAAAATCTTGAAATTAAGATCATGTGTAAAGAAATGAAAGCCATGACACTTTGCAAACTTTCAAATATGACCTGCATTTAGTAATTTCAAGCTAGGTCAGATTTTCTAAACCCCAGTCCGCTCAAAAAATCCAAGCCTCCTAGAAATATCTGAATCTTCTAAACCTTTAAATCTTCGATGCATGTGATGAATTAAACTTTGATGAAAATGGTTTAGAATATGATCTTAAATCGATGATGTAACTAGTGTATGGGCTTTATCATGTTAGATAACCTCATGAAGATTCCTTGGGATCCTCTTGGTTATATGTTAGAATGCATGTTGAGTAGATCCCAAAAAATTCGAGGTCCCTCGGATTACTCATGCTCCAATCTGGCTGAAAAATTTGACCCTTGGTGGAAACCTCGAGTTTTTCCTAGTTCCTTCAAACTCCAAATTTTAATGATAAATGAACATGTATATGATGTTATATGATATTCATGGTTGAAATATTATTGAATTTTGAGCAATTTTCCTTCTTAAATGTGAACTCTACTTGCATAGTTTAATGATGGAAATCTCATTGTGTAAGTGATTCACTTAATATTGCCATCAGGGTTTGTCTTGTCATTGTGGTTTGTGTTCAATGGTGTGATTTAGCATATATTGATAAACCTCATTGAATTAATGTCATGTGATGGTGAGATATATTGCTACTTCCATTTAGGTGATTGTGGTTTTCTCTAATAGATGCATGCAGAGTTGAGCCCTGATAAAACTTCCAAATCCAAAGTTGTTGCAATCCAAGAGGAAGTGAGAAAGAGAGTTGAAAGAATGAAGTATGAATTCAAGGGAATATGGCCAAATTCCAAGATTTCTTCTACTTGGCCCAAGATTGCAGACACCAATATGGGGCATGTGGACTATGATATTTTCAACAAAGAATGTTTGGCAATGCACCCACTCAACTGGCACAAGTTTTTACTCACACTGGTCTAACTCACGAAGCAGGGTTCCCTCCCACTCAATTGTTCCCTAAATTAGTTTTGGAATGTGTCAGACATTATGAATCAAATAAGAGAATCATAGTTGGGCCACAAGGTAGAGTTTTGGCTAATCTTACAGAAGAATCTATTGTAGGAGTGTTCAACATTGCTTCACATCATAAGCTAATTGAGGAGATAAACATTAGAGAGGTAATAAAGTTCTATGATGAGGACCCCAATGGAGCCATTGATATGATTAATAGTTCTTGGATACTAAAACCCAAGCTATACTATTCCAAGCTGCCCAAGCAACTACAGAGAAGTGATTTCAAGCTAGAACACCATGATGCCATAACTCTCTTGGGAAGAGTAATGGGGGTAGAAGAAGCTCATGTTTTCCACACATGAATGTTCTATCATATCACATAAATAATGGATGGGAAGCATTATCATTGGGCCAGGATCATAAGAAATAACTTGGATGCACAGCTGAGGAGTGTGTAGGAGACTAATAGGTTCACCATGACCTCATACCTTGTATATATGTTGGCAAGTAAAACCAAGTATAAGGGTCTCAGTTGTAAAGGAACTATGGGGAAGGATAGAAAATTGGACATCTTCCCACAATTGTAGTATAAGACAACCAACTATAGAAGGGACAATGATGCATTCTTCATGTACATTCCTAGGTTGCTACAAGATTCCCTACATGTTAGAATTTTTTCTAATGTAATGGACTTGATTAAGCAATATGGGTAGTGGTTTATTCAATTTTAGAGGTTCACATACGTTAGGATACAAGGTTCACCTATTGTCCCTCTCATATTTCCAAGATATCCAACTAATAAACTTATATTATTGGAGTTGACAAAGAAAATGGTAGCCTTTGAGGCCATCTTATAGAAGGATTTTCATAAAAAAGGGTTGGGAACAAAATTCCTATTGAGATTTGGAACTCTAGAAGCATGCCCCTCCATTCAAAGTGCCTAATATTTTGAGAAGGATATGGCATAATTTGAATTATATTCTCATACTAACAAAGATAACTTTGACCCCTATGGCAAGGCTCAGAAACAGGCCAATAGAGAATTCAGGCATAAGGATCACATTGAAGACTATTAGGTCAATTATTGGGATGAATTTGAGGTCATCAAGAGAAGGTTCTCTAGGCTACCCCTCAACTTGATAAGGCTTTACAAGGTTACAAAGGTACCATATCAAGTTCAAGATGATGATGTAGATTTGATCCAACATCATGATTTTGAGCCTTATAAGAACAAGCCTCTACCTCCAGTAAAATTGTCAGAAGAAGAAGTGACATATTTGGACTAGGTGACAAATCCAATCGTCAAATATTCCAAGCTTTGGGTGAAGCATAAAGTGTTGGAACTGGAGGTTTATGGCACCAAGTTTACCTATAACCTGATGGGGGATCTGGAATCCCAATTTGAAGAATAAGTTGAAGTTGATAAAGGTTATACTATCAAGCCCCATGATGGAGATGGCCAAGAGGAAGATATACCTCTTACTCTGAAGAGAAAAATAAGGATTCAAACATAGGCTAAGCATGTTGAAAAAAAATCTCCTAAAAAAAATAAGGCTCCCAAGGCTAGTGCTACAACTAAAGAGGGAGAGACTTCACTGCTAGTCAAGAAAACGAAATTGGTTACAAAAGGTCAAAAGGTGGTTAAGGCTAGGAAGAAAAATACCACTACTGATGCCCCTACTTCATCCAAAGTTGTAGATGTAGAAAGTTCAAGGGAGAAGCCACAAGTATATGACAAGAGAAATTCTCCTAAACACAAGACATCCCCTGTAGTAGAGGTAAAGAATCCAGAGAAGGAGGTACAAATTGAAGAGGCACCTACAGATGATAGTGCCAAGAGAGAAGATACAAAAATTAATTCTCCTCCTCCTTCTCCTCTTCATAATACAAAAATTTCAGAGGAAGCAATCAATGAGAAAGGAAACATATCAAATAATCCTGAGCCACATGAATTAGAGAATGAAGAAATATCTATTCCCAGAAGTGGAGAATGGCAAAAGTTTATGGAATAAATTGGAAAATCAACCTCTAGAGCCCAAAGCAAGAATATTGACTCAAAGGTAACTCAAGAAGTACCATCTAGGTCTCTAGAGAAGGAAATTTTAAATGAATAGGAGGATTATCAAGAAACAAAGAAGAATGTAGAAGAAATTGTTAATAACCCAACTCAAGATAAAACTAAATAGGAGGCTCCCTCTACTCAGTTAGAAATAGAGAAACCTATTGTCCTCGATTAGCTAGAGAATAGGATTAGTAAGAATCCAATAATAGTTCAAGTGGAAACTCCCTGATGGGACAAACTATAAGAACAATGGGGACAACTTAAGCAAAGAAAAGGAGCTAGGACAGTTTCAAAATTCTCAAGAGATGAATTCAACAACAAGGTTGTTCATGTGGTTGTTCTTACAGAGAACAAGTTCAAAGATGAAGTAAGGCCCACTGAATATAAAGTTAAAACCATCAATTTGGGTCCATGTACCAAGGAGCAAGAGAAAGAAGAATTTCAAGAGTCCTCCCAGGCCATTTTGAGAAGATAAGACAAAGAAATTGAGGAGAAGGAGAAGTTGCAGAAGCAACTTAGTGATGTGTATAAATATGTTCAATACTTGATGAAGCCCCTACAAACTGCTAGTGAGGATGGTTCTTCAATTCCAGAGGGAATATTTTCAAAAGAGGTTGTATCAGAGATTGAGAAGTTGAAGTCCTTAGTACATAGTGCTACCCAAGAATCACTTCATGATGTCAGCAAGAGAGGTGATGAATCTATTGAACAAATTTTCAACATTCATGCTAAGGCTGTTGAATTTCTAGAAGACACCTCCCAATTTGCAGCTGATTGCAATAAGGTTGATGAATCAATAGTTGAAGAGGTGAAGAAGATTCTATAGGTGCCCAAGGAGGAATTAGCTAAAATGAACATCTTCACTTCTGATGATATTGGTAAAGTAATGGAGCTACTAGAGATATGGAATTATAGAAAGGAACTCCTCTCTAAGGCCCTGAAGAAGATAATGAAACTACAAGGAAATATGAAAGAAATATATGATAGTTGTATCATTTTTCTTGAAATCATGACTGGGAGAAGGAAATTTGGACAAAAAAATATGAACATCAGTAGACTGCAAGCATGGTGGCATGAAATTTATGCTCCATTTGATGGTACTCCCATTGCCAAAGATCATTTAGAGGTGTTGGATCTCAAAAATTTAGGTTACAAGTCCTAAGAGGATGTCAGGCGCTATACAGTTGATGACTCCCTACACTTCAGGCTCTGCTAAACCTAGGTGGGTGGACCTTAATAGCTAAAGCAGATTATGTGACTTATTTGTATTTAAAGATCTATCCACATTGGCATAAAGTGTGGGATAGATGATGGATTGCTAACTCTCCTACTCATAATGTGATAATTGGAGATTTAGAATATGAAAGTGGATAAGTAATGTATAAATAAAATGTGAAGTGGACCAATGCTTTATTGGGTAAGCAAAGTCGATAAAGATTTATGACAGGTGACTATTATTGGTTACAGTTCTAATTTAATGGCACTTATATTTGTTTATACTTTGTATAAATGTGCAAGAATGTGACTAAAAAAATCTACTTATTGATCCAATTTGTCCTATTAGGTTACTGTGACTTATTTAAAAGGATTTTAATCATTCCTTGAAGGAACTGATTAAACAAAATCACACAATGACAACAAATGTGTATTAAAAAATGAAGTATATCCTCAAATTGAATAACAAGATAATATAGAGTTGGAGCTAGCATGACAATCTTATCAATTATAGAGCTCTTCTTACTGATCCAAATTTTACTTCCAATTTATTGTAATAAATTAAAAGGATTTTAATTCTTTAATGAAAACCAATTAAATTGATTACATAATAACAACAAATGTGTCTTGATGAAATTGAATATCAACTTGGATACATGATTTCAAATAACAGAGAAATAACAATGTGGAGACAGCCAAATAATTGTTCAAATAAATAAACAATAGACACCAATATGAAGTCACACATCTTCAAAGATCTTCTATTGATTTTTTCCAAAATTCATGCATGCATCATGGTCCTTTATAGTATAATCTATATGATATATATTATGAAATTCATCTTTTGTATATCTATATATTCTCTCCCTATTCACTCATACTATTCAATCATCACATGTTCGACTTATATAGTAGTATATTGAAGAGGGTACACCTCTTCATAAGTGTCTTGGAATTTTAACAACACATAAACATTAATATTAAGCTCTAATCAACCACAAATGAATTTGTGTTATATGATCTAAGTACTCCTGACTCAAGTGTGTATTAGCATCCTCTGCAACATTCCTCACAACAATCTCCATAATGATCATCTTCTCCAAATGATCACAAGCCTCTTCCATTGATGGATCTTCATTCTTAGTTGCTTCCAAGGCTCCCTATAGTATTAGTTGGAACTCTTTCATCTATTCACTTTGAATTTTCAATTCTCCATCATCTTTGAGCAATGCAATCACCCCTTCCTTTGAAGCATCAATAAAATCCTTGGCATAATTATTGTGAAAAAAACTATCAAAAAACAAGAGAAGAATTTGAGTCTAAACTAGGAAAAATCATCACACCAGACTCCTCTAATAATTTTCTTCATTTCTCTGGAGTCATGTTGTTCATTTCATTCTCCACGTTCACCTTCAATGTATTCAACAACTAGTTTTCATTGTTGGATGTGATATTTGCAACTGATTCCCTTTTTTTTTCCTTTTTGTTTGTACAAGAAAGATTTAAATCTAAGAGATTTAATGAATTGATCATCCAAGACAAAGGACTTATAAGCCATTTTCCTAGTATTTGTATTAGATGATTCCCCCACTTCCTATTCTCTGATAGGAGGTTGATACTCATCAATCCTCAATTTGGGGATCTTATCAAGTTGGCTTTGGGGTTCATTTTCTTTAGAAGATTCCTCATTTCTAGAGGATAAAATTTTTGCTTCTTGTATCTCCTTCATCCTCTATTCAATTTCTTTATTGTAATTATCAATTTCCAATTCAGCCTCTGCTTCTTCCATGTTTCTGATAATATCATCATGAGGATATGGTATATGAACATATCCACCTAAATTCAGATTTTTCCTTGAAAAATCAATAAAACCTTCATGATCAAATCCTTTCCTTGGTGTAGCCTTCATGTTGAAATGTGACAATTTATCCAAAATGAGATCATACCCTTCTTTTGACACCATAGTAAAATCCCCAAAATGCAATGTACTAAGCATGAATGATTTTTTTTCATATGCACTCAAGTTCATTACATTGGAAAAATCCCTTTGCATAACAATCTCCAGATATGCAATTTTGTCTAGCATAGTCTTGGGTAATAGGAAAGGTGTGTCTTCAAAACCATACAACCTGATCATAGTGGAATCAACATAGCAATACCAGTCTCCCCAATTATGGTTCACAGTCGGTGGTCCATTCAAATCCTTAGGTGTGAAGAATATTTTGATCTCATTAGATAATGAATAATCATAAGAGTGATCATAAAACATGTACAATGTCTTGACAAAGTATTGTTCAAAATAAACATAATTGGAATTGATAAACCTACTATCCCAAAGGGAGGTCAATAATTGTATTGGTAGTGGTTGATCCTCTTTATCCAATTGTGTGATTCTCAATTCCTCCAGCCACATTCCTAACTCCTATCCATAGTACAATATCATGTGCATGAGAAGGGAATAATGTTTAAAGTGCACTGTGGGAAATCAATTCTTGATGGCCATTAGCCCTGAGTCAATCCCTCTAGAAATGTGTGAAGCATAATCAAAAGGTCTTGCATTGTGGCATTGTATGTCTGCAGAAATCACCATTGGCCCTATAGAAATGAATTTAGAGACCTATATTCCCAATACTTGACCCATTGAGAAGTAAGTATGTTTTAAATAGGGCTCAAACAAATCAACATGAAAGGGAGGTCCATCACTGTCATCCAGTGGTAGTAGGTCTCCATTTTTTCTAGGCTTGTGTAATGGTAACCTCCATCCTTTTTAGGTAGTGTCCATCCTCTAGTATTCTTTCTCTAAATACTCATGCACTATGGGCTGGTCACATGAGTCATCTAAGTTGAAAACTTCACAAAGTGCAGTTTTGGATATATGTATGAAAGGTTCTCCTTGTGGGCTGCATATGGCTTTAAGTTCTAGGTTATAATGTTTGGCCAAAACTTCTATGAGTTCTACATTCACAAAGACATTAGGAACAAATAGCTTTCCCAAATTTAAATTCCAAGGGTTACAGATTGGTTCAAATCTACTTCTCCAACAATAATGAAACATGAACAATTCATATCCCGTAATGGGAGTCCACCCATAACCTACGTGTTTGCATTTATTCTGTAATATTTCTATATCATCCCTCAATTGTGCAGACCTTCTAGCTTTCGGCCCTAAACTAGGCAATTGATCAATGAGGTCTTGGTTTATTTTCCATTATTTTGTTTTAGATTCCTGACCCGTTTCAATTTTCTACTTTTTACTTTTGGATTGGCTACTTTCACCTTGTTGATTCCTATTTTTTTTCTTTGTAGAACTTGGAACTTCCATTCTAATACTATACAAGGTGGTAGAGTTGAATTATAGTCTATCAATTGCAGGGATACTTTGTATGCTTACTTGTATGTCTCTAGGCATACTAAATTCCTTGACTCCTACTCAATCTCTAGTCCTTACTAACTACAAATTTTGAAAATTCTTTTGGTTTAATTTCCTTTCAATCAAAGACATTCATATTAGGTTTGTTTGTGTAGCCAATAATTTCCACCATTGGAAATTAATTGCATCGGTGAAACCCCTTCATTCTTAGGCTGAACTGTGTGCTTTATTTGGCACCACCTTCATTTATACATTCATAATTGATCGCCAAGACATAACTGAATGTCCCTTTGATATGAAGTGTCCTTTTGGTTCTCACACTTATTTAGGAAGACCACTTAATAGTCTTAATGATATTATAAAACTACCCTTTCTCTTTCTTTTCAACTTATATTATTTTGGGGAGAGAATTATGAAGTTTACCCAATATCAAGGTGGTCAGGAACATTATAAATCCTTTTGATCATTCACCTAGTGTCTTTCTAACAAATATAGGTAATTTGATATTATTATCGGGCTAACATATACCATCGTTGAGAGAATAAAATTCCTTTCCGATGTACTTGGTCTCACCAATATATTTCCTCTACTTTTTTCATTAGAATAGGTTGGTGAGACTTTCCCCAAAAATTTATCTCATTGGCATAACCCACATGGTCAAAGAGATCTAAGGGACTTGCTTTGATCATACATGTCTCTCTGATATAGTTGTTCTCCTACTTTATTAGAAAAAGTATATATGGTTCTTCCTAATGAGGATTCCATTGGTGTGATGCACGAGCTCAGTATGATTTGAAAATTTTACTCCAACTACCTTTCTTTTTCCAATAAGTTTTCATCAATGAAATGGTATGTACTATCTTCCTAATTATGCACAAATGTTATCTTCGAGGTCTTTGATTGTTGTAACTTAATTCACCTCTTCCCGATATGTAGAAAATATTCAAATAAAGGGTTGTGACTTGTTGATCGGAAAGACATGCACATAATCTTCCTGATAAGGATCAATTTATTTTAAAGATCTTACTCAACTATGATAAGAGGGATGCTTATATGTCAAAGGCCACATTAATTGGATTAGTATTTAGTATGGTTTGTAAAATGGATCTTGTCACACAAATTTCAACAATTTTGTATTAATCATGAAATTAAGGTGTGGTGAATTTTTGTGCTACATGGAAGATAGGTGGGTGAAGGCTAGTGAAAAATGTGATATTTTTCTAGTTCTAATAGTGGCTTTGATTGGGGATGTATACCCCTTGTGGGTATGGCAAGAATCTGGAGGTATCTGGGGAAATAGACCAAATGTCTTATTTATCTGGTATGGAGGTTGAAGTGAATTCAGAAATGAGTGAGAAATGGAAGTAGAATGGAATCCTATATTACTGTGCATGGAAAAAATTATTTTAAGAAGTTTCCCAAGAATTTTCCATGCACTATAAATTATTGACCTTCTCCTAGACTGTTGTGCATGGAAGATTAAGAAAAGAAATGTTTCAGGAATTGTCCATTCATTGGCAATTCCCATTCTTCCCCTGTCATGTTCTGGAGGTAATATGAATCCTCACCACTCTTTCAAATAATGACAAATGGTCCTAACCATAGGGCTTCAAATTTCCCATGATTCCCTTTGTCTTGACTCCTAGCATTCCACATGAGAACCATGTCATTTACTTCAATTTTTTTGTTTTTAGCCCTTTGTCATATAGGTATTTCATCTATAATTGCTTCTTCTTATTGTGTTGCTGAGCTTGGTTCCTGACCTCATCAAGTTCCATTAACTCTTCCATCCTCTCTTCCATAGGTTTAGGAACATCTAAATCTTCTTGTAATATGAACTTACATACTGGTAATAAATTATGCAAAGGAAGCCTAGCTTAAGTCTCATACACAAGTTCAAAAGGTGATTTTCTGATGGTCTTATTTATAGTGATTCTATCTAGCCATAATGCTAGTCTCAACTTGGAATCCCAATCCATTTTGTTACTATCCATCATTATTTTTATGATCTTCAAAATTCTTTTGTTGTTGGATTCAACTTGCCCATTTTCATGTGGATGATATGGTGAAGAATATGAGATCACTATACCATAGGACTAGAAAAATACTTTGAACTCATTAGACCTAAAGCACATCCCATTATCAGTTATAATTCTTTCTTGCACTCTGAATCTGGTGATGCTATTTTCCAATAAAAATTTCATTACAACCTTACTAGTTGCTTGTTTGGTAGGTATAGCCTCAACCCATTTTGTGAAGTAGTATGTAGCTACTAATATCCATTTGTGTCCTCCACTAGATTTTTCTACAATTTCTCCTATGAAATCAATTCCCTGTTGTTGGAATGGAGCCTCAATCTTCATAGGTCTTAAAGGAAATTCCCCTTGATAGTTCAATTTCCTAGAAAACTTCTAACATGCTTCACATTTCCTAGTATAATCATAGGAATCATTAAAAACTCTAGTCTAATAGTAACCTACCCTTAACCCCTTATGTGTTGTAGTCTTTGCTGAGAAATTCCCCCCACATACTCCTTCATGCATTTCCTTCAAAACAGGCTTTGCTTGATTTTCATCTAGGCAGAACAACATAAAACCATCCCTATTTTTCCAATAGAGGTTCCCTTTCATGAATACATACTTTGAAGCCTACAGTTTAAGTGTTCTTTTCTTGTTTTCATTAAATCCTTCATAAAATTTCATATGTTTAAGATAATACACAATATCAGTGTACCATGGTGTGTGCTCAATACTAGTAACCATGTTATCTTCATCATTCAAATTGCACACTTGGGAAACTTCAATATTTGTTTTAGCCATCAATTTGGAAAGACCATGTCCTCTGACTATTTTGGTGATTTGGATCTCTATGTCAAACTCTTGAATTCTATTGATCCATCTACATCTCCTCCCATTGACCTTTGTCTGTACAAACACATCTTTGACTATAGTATTGGGGACATATGCAATTATTTTCACCCCTACATGGTAGGATATGAAGGCTTTGATTGCTTTCGTCAGAGCATATGTCTATTTTTCTATAATATCATAGTTTAATTCTACTACTTGGAGAGATTTACTAAAAAATGATATAGGTTGTTCATGCCCCTCATCATTCTTTTGTAGCATTACTCCAACAAGGGTGTGGTATGATGTAGACGAGAATATTTTAAAGGGCTTACTAAAATCGAGGGATTTCAATATTGGGGTCTCCTTGATTTCCCTTTTTATGGCTACAAATGCATCCAGTGCTTTTGTAGTCCAATCTATTTTAGTCCCCTTTTCCAATATCCTTGAAATGGGCTTGACAATTTTAGTGAAGTTTGAGATAAATATTCTTACAAAATTTATTTTTCCAAAGAAGGACTAGATGGCTTTAACTATTTTAAGAATAGGAATCTTGTCTATGGCTTCCACCCTTTTTGGATCAATTATTACCCCTTCTTTGGACACTATGTGCCCTAATGGTTTCCCCTCTATGATTGCATAGTGGTACTTTTTAGGATTTAAAGAAATGCATATTCAATGGCTTTGATGAATTTTTTTTCTAGATGCTCAACATGGTCCTCTACTTTCTTTGAATATGCAGTTAGGTCATCTTGGTATACAACCATTATTACATTAATTAGATTAGAAAAAGCCACATCCATGGCTCTCTTGAAATTTTCACCAACATTTGTAAGTCCAAATGACATTCTGACATATACATATGTTCCCCATGGTGTGGTGAAGTCTATTTTGTATTTTTATGATTCCTTAACCTTCACCTAGTTGTAACCTAAAAAAATTTCCATCATAGATAGCAGCTCACATCCTGTGATCCTTTGTAACATGGCCTCCACGTTTGGGAATGGGTAGTTATCCTTAAGAGAGGATACATTCAAGTTTTAGAAGTCTACACATAGCCTTGTGTCTCTATTTTTCTTTCTGACAGGTAATAAATTAGAGACCCATGATGAATGTCTAATAGAATTGACAATAAGCTTCATAAGTTCCTCATGCATTTTAGGTTCTAAGGTAGGATTTATGGGTCTTTCTTTTTGTCTGAAAGGTTTTTCATCTAGTTTCAATGGGATTTCATGTTGGAACAAATCTTCTCTATAAGCCTTAAGATCATCATAAGACCATGCAAAAATGTGCTTATATTTCCTTAGTAATGCAATCAACATTTTTTGATTGTTGGGCTTATCTTTTTCCTAATGTACACCTTTTTAGGGGCTAATTCAGTTCCAAGGTTGATTTATTCAATGTCTTCCCTTTTTACTGGTGTTTGTTTCATAAGGACTCGGTCATTTCCATCAAACAACCTCTCCAATGCCACAAGTCCCTTATGAATCTTATTAGTCTTGAGCTGAACAATTTCCTTTCCAAATACAATTTTCTTTCCATCTATTTCTTCCACAAATGCATTGAAACCAATTTCTTGGGCTTCATATTGATCAATGCAATGTAAGAACTTAATCAAATCAGTATCATCATTAAAAAATTTCCAACTATAAATATTATCAAGGATTGCAGGTCTTTTTTTGAGCTCAACTTGCAAAATTCCTGCTAGAGTGACATCATCTCTCTTCAAAGCTACATTCTCCAAGAAGTATGCCATTAAATTCTTGGACCTATCTATCCATTAAATAGAGAAAGTATCAAACAATTCAATAGTGTCCCATAAAACATTTATGTGCTACTTTAGCCTTTTGTTTTATGTAGCATACTTTGATCTCACCTACAAAATAATCAACTCAGAATCTCCAAAAAAAGTTAGTAGTTTAATTTTGTGTTTGACTTGACCATTTTCAATCTAATCAGCAGGGTCTCATACTCTGCTATGTTGTTCATGCATTCAAATGTTAACAAGAATTAATAGTTGAATATTGTGCCCTTTGGTGAAATGAAACTACTCCTACTCTATTACCTTCTCTACTACATGCTCCATAAAAATAAATTTTCTATGCATCATACTCATTCTTGGAGACATCTAGATCAATTGGATTAGTGTTCAACAATTCAAGTTGTGAATGTTCTATTCTAAAGATTCCTAAGTCCACATCACAAAATCAATTCATCTAATTTTGGTCAACATTATTCACAATTTGGTTCACACTTGGTTCTCTATACAGTTTAACCTCTTCACCATTTATTGGCATTGTGGCATGAGATAAGTCAAATTGCACATTTCCTCCCACTGAAGTAGTCCATTGTCTTGATAGGAGCATCCCAAAGTGAGGGGGTGTGTCTATTACAATTATGTCAATTGTGTATGCTACTTGTGGATAAGCAACTAACTTCACTTCTACGTCCTTCATGATTCTTACCATTGGGACAAGCCTACTATCCATAGCATATCATTTTCCATTAGTAGTGTTTACCCACATGCCAAGTTGTTTCATGACCCCTACTAGCATAATGTTAATAGTAGCTCTTGAATCAATCATGCAATTTCTCAATAATTTGTTGTTTATGAGCAATGTGGTAAAAAAAAGATCGACCTGTGGTGGATTCATCAGTGTATCACCAAGAGAAACCTCAGGGACTTTTATATCTTCCTTCCCACCATTACTGATTTTGGTGGTTTTGTTTTCCAAGTTTGTGTTTTTCTTGGTTCCATTGGATATTAGTTGAATAGAATTGTCTCTATATTATTTTATCTTCATCATTTCCAATAGTGGCATAGAAATTTTTACCTGAGACAATGCTTGTGTGAAATCAAATGAAGAGACATTTTCTATTTTGGCTATCTTCCTTTGTTCTCGTGGATCTCCTTTATTTTCTTCTTTCTCCTTTTTATTTGTTTTCTCATACTTTTGTTTGTTTTTGTATAACTCCTCGTATTATTCTTAGGGTCCTTATTTTCTATCTTCTTTGGTTTTTCCTACGTTGTTTCTTTATCTTTCACAAACAATCCTCTTGGAATTCCTTCATCTTCATTTATCGTTATGTTTCTTAGCCTATAGTTGCTTTTTGCTTGCTCTACTGCAACAATGGTTAACTCTTTGATCTCTTCCTCAGTTGGTCTCCTCAATTTATATTTACTTGTCTTAGGTGGTGCACAAGGAGGATTTTATTCATCATCACTTTCATTATCTTGATTAGAGAAGACCTATTGTTCTGCCATGTGAATATTGTACCTTTGGTTATTTACATCATACTCGTAACCTTCATCTCTTAAGGATGAATATTCTTGTTTGATTGGATGAAGGGTATGTGAAGTTATATATATTGTATGATCTTCCTCTTTATTGTCATATGGAATTTATTCTTCTTGTATTGATTGTGCTACAACACAATGATCTGAGGAATGAGGTAGCTTGCAAACTTGACACGAAGGGTTGTTATTGACCATGTAGGCTCCCTTTTTCCTTAAGGGATTAGGGGTTTCTTTGTACATAGGCCTATCAGTTATGGGTTTTCCATCTTTCCAATTTTTGTTGTATGGAATATCATGCAATCTCGGTCTTTCATTTTTGTATGAATTCTCCTACTTACTCTGGGGATTGCTAGAGTTTTGGGGAACTCTAAGCTTGTCCCTTTTTCTAGTCATCCCCAAAACCTTTCTATTGTTCTCAATGGTTAATGTTGTCTTTTGTGCTTCATTAAAACTTCTAGGGCACCTGTTTCTGAGTTCATACCCCATTTTTGGATCAAAGTATTTTAAATAAATACTTAAGATTGTTGGATCAATCAGTTTGGATCCATGTGGTATTTTGTTAAATAGTTTGGAAAACCTTTGATTGAAATCATAAACTAACTCATTTTGCTATTTTTGAATACTTATCAATTCATGAAGGGAAAATTCAGGGGCACACTGATTCCTATATTGCTCTAGAAATGGATTTTGAAAGTCTACAATAGAATCAATTGAAGCATTAGGTAGACCATTGAACCAATCCAAATAACCTTATATTTACATCCTCATATTCCATACCAATATCATGTATAAAGGAATTGAAATTTCTGATATGTTCTTTAGCTGATATCACATTATTCCCAGTGAATTTGGGAACCATATTTCTCTAATTGTTGGATATGGATATAATTGGTGTCTTGTTAAATCAAATTTACTACATGTGCTCATAGGGTTATGTGGATGAAATTTCAGTGGTGATGGATTAGGGTGATATTGGTATCCATACTAAGGCTGATGGTAGATGTTTGGTTGGATGTGTTGTTGAGGGTATACATTCTAATGTGGAAAATGTTGTTGATGTTGTGGGGCATACTGTTGGCTTGGTGGCGGATAGTACTGGGGAATATTGGTAGTATTTTGGGGTTGTGATCTCTGTGGTGGAATATTATGTTGGGTGTGTTGTCTTGGATTACCAACTACATTATGAGGTACTTTTGAAGTACCTGGAGCACCTATATTCTGAGATATCCCATGTGAATTGACATTAGCACCTTGTTTATGTGGAGGGATATGTTTTGGTGAATTTGATGCTTGGATTTTCAATTATGCCAATTGTTGATCAAGCTTTTGGATTTCTTGTATTATCTATTGTCTCATTCTAAGTTTTTTTTTTTTTCCATTCTATATGTAGCTCTATCTCTTTGTTAGTCATACTATCAAAATCAATGACCGTGTGACCAAAATACCCCTCCTGGTTTTCTTCCCCTTGTTGTGATGAGAATCCCCTATCATATTCCTCTTGTCTCTATTTTTCTTTCTTCTTCTAGCTATTCCTCAAACTCTTTTGCATTTTGAGGGTCTAATCTAAAATAGAGGATATTATCATTTATATTTCTTCTTTCAGGTGGTGTTGAGGGATTACCACCATCAGGATGAAGTGGAGATTTAAATGTTGCGAAGGTCTTCTCTGATGTATTCACACTATCTTCTAGCTATTTAGACACTATTTCACCCTTTTTTGTGTTGTTTTTTCCATGAGGAGATCCATGCTTATCTTTCCACCTAACATTGCTCTTCTTGGGACTCTCCTGGTGCAAAGATCTTCTTTCATTCATGTTTGATGATATAAAATATCATTGGTGTCTATCATATATCCTTTTCAATATGATATTTACTATTGGAGCCTAAAATTCCATGCAAATTTTGGAAAAATTTAAGACTCTCATAATGAAACAATTGATTTCAGCACTCAAAGATACAGTTGTGAAATCTGCTCAAATGACCTACTTTAAAAAATCACAATTTGGGGCCTCTTCAGTTTCATACAAAATCATTTTGTAGACATGTCCATCTACCATATGTGAGTGACCACACCTAATTTCAGTTTCCTACAATCTAATTTGACAAAGTTTCAAAAGGCCAAATTGAAGGATTCTACGAAGGTTTGCTATCTACACAAAGTAAAATCTACCAAAAGGGCTAACTTTGGAGGGAAAAATTTATCAACTAGAAGATTTTCATGATAAGATAATGGGTATCTTGAATTTTCCCTATGTCAATCTACCTCCATGCCAATTTTCAGGGTCATAGCATCTAATTTGGTATTTTTTCGAAGCTAAAACCAAATGGGTTTTACACAGTTTTGACATTTGAACTTTCAAAAAGTTCTCATAGAGGGAAACTTTGATGCTTGATATTTGGTGAAGGAAAGAAAATGATAAAAAATCCTTTTTCCTACATGTTCATGTGGCCTAAATGAACTAATCTCCAAAGTTGTAGCTTCCCAAAATTAGGTTTGATATATTTTCAAAAGGGAAAATTGGTGAGTTTCAATTGGGTCTAACATGAGTAGCTTGCAGAAATGGTTGAGTAAGAAAATTTGGACATTAATAGTTTTTAATCTTGATTACTTCATGCCAAATCATTATACAACCATAATCCCCTATCATAACACAACATGCTCATGCATTTTCATGGCTCTAGGAGAATTTTAAATCAGTTTTCTAGAGCAATTCTAGAAGCTACTTGACCTTTTTGACTGTAGTGCAAGATGTCAAAAATCAAATTTTAATGACTACCCAGTTCATTTTTTAATCCCAAATGCACATAGGAGGAATATTTAAAAAACAACTGAAATGAAAGAATGTATAATTTATGGCATGGAAGTCTGGTTCTATTATGCGTGGTGCTTAGACATGTGGCATATTTTAGTTCTTTCTACTGCCTAAAAATAGCAAAATGGGTTTATCGTACATATTCCACCATTTCAATGCAATCCGAAAGCGGTATAGAAATAATCACTCATGAAATTGGAGATAAAAAATGAAAGGATGAATAGGGCCAAGTAATTAACAAGCACTGGAGAGAATTTATTACAAATCCCCAATCTCAAGAAGTTGATATTGGAAGCTCCATTTGAAAATGAAGGATCTACTTCAAAATATGATTAAATGTAATGCCAAAGAAGAGAATTGGAGACTAAAACTAAAAGAGTTAAAAGGAAAATGAACTAGGAAAGAAATAAAATTAAAAAGGTGAAGAGAAAAGGGAATTTGGAGCTGAAATGTTGAGGGAACTAATGAGAGTACTTTCTACATGGAACTCCTCCACAGAAACATATTAGTAATTCTAAACCATCTCTAGAGGAAAACTCTTTCTACGCATATTTTGCATTAAAACATTCTATTCCACAAGATTTGGGTTCTTGCATTTGGTAAAAATGAGGATCAACCAACTATCTATATTGGGATTTGTAAAGGAAATATGAAGAACTAGACTACTTATGTCACTTCACAAAAGAATTTGTCATCATATGAAATGTTCATCATCAATAGTGTAACTACTATTGGAAACACAAGGGAAGACAACTGATAGGGGGGGTGAATCAATTGCCACATAAATTCAACTTATTAAACTTATTCTAAGATTTGATAAATAAACATGAAAGCATAAATCATCACCACATCAGAAACACACAACACCAAGATTTTTTTACGTGGAAACCCTGCTAGGGGAAAAACCACGGTGGAGGTTAGTCCACAAGATTATACACTGTTAAAAGTATAAAGAAAAATAAATGGGAATGCATATGCATTCAAGCACACTGCCTAGAGCTCACTACTCAGATACAACAAGGCTTACTACCCAAAGGAAGAAACATTATCTTATAGAAACATTCAAATTACATCTGCAATATTTTGAACTGAGAAAATGGCATCTGCTAATTCCTGATTATAGTTCTAGTTAAGCACATGAACACTTCTTCAAAATCTGCTCACTCTTCTTCACATTCTACTTCTTCCTTCAAATTATTAGGACATTATTTGTACATCTCATTCACACCATATCTTCAAATGGTAGGAACAATCACATATATATATCAGCAACTAAGAATAATATCATCTCCATGTCAACTTCAACAAAATAAAAAATGAATACAAACTATCAGCCCAAATCAATAAACAATTATTAATGTGAATCAACCAATGTTGGCCACAACATAGTGAAGACCCAAAACAACATCCTCAAACATGAAACACCTTGAACAATTATTCCTTAAAGATCCATAACATGCTACAATCACCTTGTCAGCCATGATCATGAAAAACATGAACACGCAAGAGAAAATCAACAATCGTGAGCACAACGATCAATGCAGACATGCAAGAAAGATATATATTGATCTAGAAAAATCCATGAGCATCATGAATCACCATAGAAGAATTTGAAACAACTCATCTTACTAGAATCACATCATCCTCTATCAGGAACACCAACTGAAGCAATAGAACAACTTTTGAACACAAATACTCATAACTCGATCAAATCTTCATGTAGATCTCTAAAACTTAACATGGATAAACCAAATATACTAAAAAAAAAACCTTTAATCCACAACCTTTGATCATTATTATACTGAGCTAGCCAACATACTGAACTTCACTTCACCACTAACAACCTACAACTTATTTTATTACAATTTTCTCAATATCCTTGACATATACAACCTCTAATTTCTTTAAGGCCAATATTGTTGGCATCAATGACAACCACATATCAGGAACATCCAACAATCTCCCCCTTTGGCATTTATGGAAACACATCACATGTGAAAAACACCATCAACGCAACTATCTCTTAACACTTTCTCCCCCTTAGATTTTGACTCTTTTCTCCTCAACTCTTCTCCCCACAAAGTTTTTCACATGACTCTTCTGCCCCTTTGACATCAATGACTAAGATACATTACCTTTCTCCACATAAACTTTGAACCACATTTCTAAATATCTTACTACTCCCCCTGAGTAGTAACCACCACAACGTCAATCCAGATCAAGATATGACTATGAAATGCACAGATTGATGCAAGTCAATGCATCTTAGTTCTAATTAGAAGGGGTAATCACCCCTATTTTTCCTTTGAAATACTCAAAATTATCCTTAGGAAATGGCTTGGTAAAGATATCTTTCATTTGTTCCTTAGTGGGCACGTACTCCAATCTGACTTCCTTTTCACTCACCTTTTGTCTCAAAAAGTGAAACTCAATAGATATATGCTTTGTTTTTTAATGAAACACTAGATTCTTAGAAATTTTAATTGCACTTGAATTATCACAAAATATAGCAATAGGTTTGTCTTACACAACTCTAATATCTTTCAACATCTACTTCATCCACAATACTTGAGTACAATTGTTAGCAATAACAATGTATTCTTCCTCTGCAGTAGATAAAGAAATGGCATTTTTCTTCTTGCTTAACCATGAAATCAACTTCTTTCCCAAGAAAAATGCACCACCACTAGTACTCTTTCTGCCATTAACATCTGTTTCCCAATTAGCATTAGTAAAAGAACTCAAAGTAAGGTCATCATCTCTAGGATACCATAGGCCAAAATCAACTGTCCCCTTCAAGTATCTAAAAATCCTCTTCACACCTGTCACATGAGATTCCTTAGGATCATCTTGAAATCTTGCAACAATGCATATAACATTCATGATATCAGGTCTAGTTTGAGTCAAGTAGAGAAATCCACTAATCATTGATCTATATCTAGTTTGATTTTCTTTAGGTGAATGATCATCTTGTGTCAACTTACATCTAGTCACCATGGGTGTACCAACTAGCTTTGAATATTCCATTCCAAACCTATTTAGCAATTCTTTCACATACTTGGATTGAGATATAAAGATCCCTTTATCTAGCTGAGTAATTTACAATCCCAAAAATAATTTCATTTCTCCAATCATAAACATCTCAAACTCACTCTGCATCTCATTAGCAAACTTCATGCACAATCTATCATCTCCTCCAAAAATGATATCATCAACAAAGACTTCAACAATCAAATCTTTACCATGATCAATCTTGAAATATAAGTTACTATTAGCAGTACCTTTATTAAATCCAAGCTTCAAAAAATACTTTTCTAGTATGTCATACCATGCACTTGGGGCTTGCTTAAGTCCATACAATGCTTTCTTCAACCAAAAAATAATATCTACCTGATCAATCAATTGAAATCCATCAGGTTGCTCAATATACACTTCTTCTTCCAGATCACCATTTAGAAATGTTAACTTCACATCCATTTGATAAACCTTGAAGTTTTTGTAAGCAACATAAGCAAGAAATAGTCTCACAACTTCAATCCTAGCAACAGGGGTAAAATTTTCTTCAAATTCAATTCCTTCCATCTAAGAGTATCCTTTACACACAAGTCTTTCTTTTTTTCTAACCTCACCTTGCTCATTCAGTTTGTTTTGAAAGACCCATTTAGTTCCAATTACATTTTTGTCCTTAGGTCTAGGAACAAAAATCCATGTATTATTCTTCTCAATTTTTTGTAGTTCTTCTTTCATCGCTTCCACCCATTGTTCATCTTTGCATTCTTCATTGACACTACTAGGCTCAGTCTTTGAAATCAAATAGTATTCTTCTGCAATTCTTCTCCTAGTTTGACTACTTTTTTTCTTATCACCTATAATTTGATCTTCTGAATGATTTAGCCTTACATACCTTGGAGTATTAGGATGTTCTTGAACTTCAGGCTCTTGTGATCTCACTTTTTCACTTTCACTAGTTCCTTCCTCTCGATATTCTTGATTCACCGGAATTATTTGAACTTGATTTAAAGTTTTAACTTTCTTTCCTTTATTTGAACTATCATTTTGGTCATCTAAATCATATCCATAGGTTCTAGATGGTATAACTATGTCTTCATCAACCTTAACATTAGCACTTTCAACTACTTTCCTCAATCTCTTATTGTAGCACTAGTAGGCCTTTCTTTTAGTAGAACATCCAAGGAAGATTCATTCATCACTCCTAGCATCAAACTTTCCTATATCTTCATCTCTTTCGATAAAGAATTTACTCCCAAAGATTTTGAAGTATCTAATAGTAAGCTTATGACCAAACCATAGCTCAAAAGGATTCTTACCGGTATCACCTTTGACTTGTACCCAGTTGAGAGTGTAAACAACAGTACTCATAGCTTCTCTCTAGTATATATGTTGAAGATTTCCTTCCAACATCATAGTCCTAACAGCATCTTGAATTGTCATGTTCTTCCTTTCAACAACTCTATTTTGTTGAGGGGTCTACAGGGCAGATAATTGTCTATTTATCCCATGCTCTTCACAGAAATTAAACTCATGGGAATTAAATTCACCACCTCTATCTAATCTTAGACATTTAATCTTCAGACTTGTCTCTGTCTCAACCATAGCCTTAAAAATCTTGAATTTCTCCAGAGCTTCAGATTTTTCCCTTGAGAAGGTAACCCACATCAATCTAGAGTAATCATCAATAAGTAACATGAAGTACCTATCTCCTTATAAACTTATGATTCTAGAAGGACCACACAAATTAGTATGAACAAGCTCCAAAACTTTATTTGAACAATGTTGTTTTCTCTAAATGAAATTCTAGTTTTCTTCCCTAATTGACATTCCTTGCATATAGTATTAGTAGGCTTTACCAACTTAGGAAGATCTTTCACTGCCTGAGTAGAACTTATCTTAATAATATTTTCAAAGTTTGCATGGCACAATCTCCTATGCCACAACCAACTTTCATCAACTTGAGCAATCAAACAACTTTTACTAGTTGCATTCAAGTGAAAGATATTACCTTTTGATTTTATACCTGAAGCAATCACATTTATGAAACTCCCCAATATTCTACACTTTCCATTCTTGAATTGAAGATTGTATCCCTTTTCAACCATCTATCCAAAACTTAGGATATTATGCTTCAAGCCTTCCACATGTAGGACATCATTAGTATTATTCTTACCATCAAGAGAAATGGATCCTCTGCCATGGATTACACTAGCTTTGTCATCACCAAATCTTACAACACCACCATCATGCTTTTCCAAGCTCACAAATTTACTTTTATCACTTGTGATGTGATGAGAGAATCCACTATCAATTTCCCATTCATCCTTTTCTTCAATTCTGGATGCTAGAGCTTTCTCCACATTTGTGCAACTAGAAGGTTCAGTAGGCACTTAATCATTTTCTTTGATAGAAATGAATACCCATTAGTTCTCGCTTACATTCCCTTTATCAGATTCATCATCTGTCACACCTTCATCAGCAGCATAGTAACACTTTCTTTGAAATCTAGGCTTGTTAGGTCTTGGATTAGGAACTCTTTTCTTACACCTTGATGCAAAATGACCTATCTTATGCAAGAAAAAAATTTAATAGGAAATTTCCCTTTATACTTACCTTCTCCTCTGGCTTCCCTTTTGATAATAAGTGCTTCAAAATCATCTAGTTTTCTCTCCTCTTCTTCAATCTCTCTCATTTCCTCCTCATACTTGAACACTTTTGTAGAAGAACTTTCTCCTGGATCATATCTTTGCTTATATTTTCCAGAGGTAGTAGCTTTGAATGCATATTTTGTCTTAGGAAGAGCATCACTAAACTCACTTAACTCAAAAGCAGTAAGCTTACCAATCAACATGTCTCTGGTTACATTTGTGACAATCTAGATCTCCTCAATAGTATTAGCTTTGGATTTGTATGTAGTAGGCAAATATCTGAGCACTTTAGCAACAATCTCTGATTCATCCAATGTTCCACCAACACATCTGATACTACACACAAGTTCATTCACTCTCTGGATGAAAGAAGTAATGTTCTCATCATCACCCATTCTCAACATTTCATATTTCCCTTTCAATATTTGCAACTTAGCAACCATCACATGTGCATCACCTTCATACAAAGTTTCCAACTTTTTCTAGATCCCATAAGCATTCATCAAATCCATTACATTTGTCATCAAATAATCAGTTAGAGCACTCAACAATGCTTCCTTAGCCCTAATATTGTACTCGACATCCTTAATCTTAGCAGTTGTAGAAGGACCATTATGTGGGATGATATACCTATTCTTTGTAATGTTCTAAAAATTTTCACCAATACATCTCAAATGACACTCCATTCAAGCCTTCCACAAAGAATAATTTGTTCCATCAAATCTTAGACTATCCTTCTTGTATGTCACCATCCCGGATCACCTCAAGCTATCAAAATTCTTCCAAGGAACCTGCTCTGATACCAATTGTTAGAAACACAAGGGAAGACAACTGAGAGGGGGGGTGAATTAGTTGTCATATAAATTAAACTTATTAAACTTATTCTCAAATTTGATAAATAAATATGAAAGCATAAATCATCACAACATTAGAAACACACATACCACCAAGATTTCTTTTATGTGGAAACCCTGTTAAGGGAAAAAACATGATGCAAGTTAGTCCACAAGATTATACCCTGTTAAAAGTATAAAGAAAAATAAATGGGAATGTACATGCATTCAAGAACACTACCTAGAGCTCAATACTCAAATACAACAAGGCTTACTACCCAAAGGAAGACACATTGTCTTACAGAAACATTCAGATTACATCCACAAGATTTTGAACGAAGAAAATGGCATCTGCTAATGCCTGATTACAGTTCTGATTAAGCACATGAACTCTTCTTCACACTTTACTTCTACCTTTGAATGATTAGGATATTATTCACACATATCATTCATACCATACCTTCAAATGGTAGAAAAAATCACTTATATATATCTGCAACTTCACTTCACCAGTAACAACCTGCAACTTATTTTATTACAATTTTCTCAATATCCTCGACATATATAGCCTCTAATGTCTTTAAGGCCAATAGTTTTTACATCAATGACAACCACATATCAACAACATCCAACAACTACTATAGATCCACATGCACAAAATCACTTCAAAATATAGGATCAATTGATATGACATGTCTTTAAGGGTGATCCAGTTTTGGAGTTGTTGATAGTGTACAAGAAAAGTATAAGCTCACTTGGAAACCCTCACTCAGCTCTTTAGGAAGATTTTAATAGGCCTCTTAAGACCATTTAAGGTAAGAAGTGATTTTCTATGCAATCATGTTAGCTTCAAATATGTTGGAAGTTGAGGAAGGAAGTAAAGGGTCTTCAAATCCTTGGGAAAGATAGAATCATATCTAGAGCACCTTCCACCGAAAGATCTATTTTGGGTTTCGATACTCTCGCATGGAAAAAGAGGGTAGAAGTTGAGGATGGGTCAAGCTTGCATAAGATAACTACTCTTTCAACCATGGAAGATGTTGAAAGAGAGGAAAACCTAGTCATTGATGGCAATGAACAATCTTTTGAAGCTCTTGATCATAAAAAATATAGCAAGGTGATCGAGAGCATCATATAGAAGATACCCCATATGTTGGTGGAATAAATGTTGCTGATTCAGAATGGTTGTATGATAATCAATCAGCTAAAGATTCAAGCCTACCGAGTAGAAGTCCTTATAGAGGAGGAGATCAAAACAAGGCATATAGTAGAGACAAAAGTAATGATTGGGATGGTTTCCAAGATAAATACACTAGTAAAAGGAGGAGATCTTATTGTGATGAGAAGAATGATAGAAGTACTGAGAGTGATAGACATAGAGGAGAAAGGAATGAATCTAGCAGACATGTAAGGGATATAATGGATAGTACCAAAGATAGGAAAATCAATGAAAGAACTAGAAAATATAGAAGGATTACAAGAGAGGAATGGGACAAGAGACTAGAGAAATGGGGTCATGATCCTAGGGAGTCTATGAGAGATGCTATAGAAAGGTGGACAAGTGATAGAAATAGACACCTACAGAATGAATATGAAAGGCATGGTACAAAACAACACAAAAAATATTAGTCTCCAAGGAGATCAAGTAGGTTTGATTGGGATGATGGAAGATGGGAATGGGATGATACACCATGTCGAGATAAAACACCTATTCATGAGCGTCATCTTCCAATTCCTTCTCGAATGTTGGTTGGTGCATCACCTAATTTATGATTAGTATCACCATGGCTAGGGGGAGATACACTCTATGCTCCAGGGTCTATAGATTCTCCTAGGGATTATATCTCACCATCTCCTATACCAATATGTGCTAGTGGATCCTCAATGAAAATAACCAACTCTTGTTCTAGGATTAAGTCTCATCAGTTGAGTTTTAATTCTAGAACCACAAAATCTTAGTATGAGGAGGATGCAATTGAAGATAAAATTTCTTTTGGAAAAGAAGAGACAAAAGCTGCTAGTAAAAATATGGCCAAAGAAATGGAGGAAGCAAAACATAATGTTGATTGAGTATGGTATGACAGGGAAGAAGGGGGAACAATGCTTGAAGGTGACAGTTCACCATTGTTTTGGAGAAGAAATGGCATGAAATAGAAATGAGTAGATGACTCCAGGAATTTCCTTGTGCCACCACCAGAGCCAAAGAAAAAAACCTAAATGCATCAGAGGGACATGTATATTTTGAGTGGGTTCCTCTCAAATCTCTTCAACTATGTGGGTTACTCTGATGAGAGATAACATCATATTAGTGAGACAAAATAATAGGTTCCTCCAATGGCCTGACAACGTTGAGAAACTTTATCGGTGAGAGAATAAAAATTGATGGAGATAAAGAGAAGTCTTCTCAATGCTTTGAGTTACCCCGATACATGAATACATATGGTCAAAGTGCAAAAAAAAGATTGAATCAAATGTGTTTATAATGGAGAACAATATTACTTTGAGAAACATAAACTTCACATTTTTACCGAGGGATTTTTAGGTGGATGATTATTTCACCCACAAAAAGCATAGAGAGTAAAAATTATAAAATATTTGCACTTGGAGGTGGATTATTTTTCACCAAAGGAGTTATGAAAGTGGGTAATTATTGTTATGTGAAAGACATATTTATTGGGTGAAAATGCAAGTGTTGGGATAAAAAATAAAAAATAAATTTCACGAAGAGGCAAAAGAAAGGGGAGCATAAAAACTATGAAGTGAGCAATTATTTTACTTAAAGGACTTTTTAGGTAAAATGTAAAGTGATAAATTTCTAGCAAAGGAATTAAAGTTAAAGCATCATGAAATGATTCTCACGGGAAAATGTTCAGTTAAAATTAAAGTATTTTAATATTCCGAAGGCAATTAATTAAAATAAAGTGAAGAATTGCACGAAAGAGAAAGAAAAGGGTCATAACCCTAGAAGATATAATGTATATATTCCAAATGAAATCAAATAGGGAGAGAATAGATAGATATACAAAAGATGAATTTCATAATATATATCATATAGATTATACTATAAAGGACCATAATGCATGCAAAAATTTTGATAGAAATCAATAGAAAATCTTTGATGTTGTGTGACTTCATATTGGTGTCTATTGTTTGTTGATTTGAACAATTATTTGGTTGTATCCACATTGTTATTTCTCTGTTATTTGAATTTGTGTATCTGAGTTGATATTCAATTTCATCAAGACACATTTGTTGTTATTGTGTAATCAAGTTAATTGGTTTCCATTAAAGAATTAAAATAATTGATTACAGTAACTTGAAAGTAACATTTGGATCAGTAAGAAGAGCTATATAATTGATAATATTGTCATACTATCTCCAACTCAATATTATCTTGTTATTCAAATTGAGGATATACTTCATTTGTCAATACACTTTTGTTGTCATTGTTTAATTCTTTTAATTGGTTCCTACAAGGAAGGATTAAAATCCTTTTAATAAATCATAGTAACCTAGTAGGATTGATTGGATCAATAAGTAGACTCTTTCAGTCACACTCTTGCATGTTTATACAAGGTATAAACAAATATAAGTGCCAAAAAATCAGAACTATAACCAATAATAGTCACCTATCATAAAACTTTATTAACTCCACTTGCCAAATAAAGCACTGGTCCACTTCACATTTCATTTATACATTACTTATCCACTTTCACACTCTAAATTTCCAATTATCACATTAGGAGTAGGAATAGTTAACAACCCATCATCTATCTCACACTTTATGCCACTATGGATAGATCCTTAAATACAAAAAATCACAAAATCTACTTTAGCTATCAAGGTCCACTTGCCTAGGTCTAGCAGAGCTTGAACTACAGGGAGTCATGAACTGTATAGGTTAACTCCATTCATTGGTTCAAGAATGTTGAAAGTCTAATCATAGAGCTTGGCATCGTCTTAAGATTTGTAACTTGCATTTTTGAAATCTAACAAGAGGATGCAACTATTTATATTTCCAGGTTGGATAAATATCATGAGCTAAAAATTGAATGGAATAAAATGATGCCTAAATATGTTGATGAGTTGAAAACTCATAAATTAAGAATAAAATTTATTCCAACTCTAGATCCAGCTAATATGAAGGAGATATTAGAAAAATTCAAAGAGATTTCCAGTAGGTTAGAGGCCAATAAGGAAGGAGAAAACATCTAGCTTGGAACTTCCTAGGAAAAAGTGTTAAGTCATGTGACTTTATAGCCAGAAGGGATGACCTAGAATTTTGTGCCAGCAAAGTTAATACTTCTAGAAGGGCCCAGGCCGACCTAGGGCTTATTTTAAAATATTTAATGTAATTTTATTTTATTTAAAACTCTCTAGGCTGACCTATTTGGCGGACCTAATTTTGTAACCCTAATTTTGGGCCAACCTAATGTAATTTCTCTATAAATTGAGGCCTTAGATTTATTTGTAAATGTTAGACATAGTTCGAATAGTTAGAACTAAGAAAGAGTTAGTGTTTTTCTTAGAGAAAGTATTGAAACATTGTGAATACATGAATTGTTGCAAATCTAGGTGATTCAATACAAGTAAAGACATTTTCCTTTGGTGCTCTTTTCTATTTTGTTCACTTTGCATGGTTCTTTTTTTCCAGATCTTTAAAGATTGCTTTGAAATTGTAGGTGCATGTTAGATTTTAGATTTAGATGTGATGCAATTGTGTTAATGATTCAATATTTGAAGTGTTTGAGCAATCCTTGGTCCATATTTTTAGCAGCTTGCTGACTGTAAGTTGTTGTTTAAAGTTAGCCTGGGCCTAAATATTGTGTGTTGAGTTCAATTGTGGGTATTTATTCATTTCAATTATAAAATAAGGTTTATTTGTGTGGATGATCCATGATCTAAAAATTTATACTTCCTTAGAAGATTGCATTGTTTCTATGAGATTTTAGGTTTAATTTGGGTTTAGCAGGAATTAGTTTTGGAAGGATTGGTTGACTTTAGATGTTCGATTATTTGAACAATTGGTCTTAGATTTAGTTTTAGGAATCTCTCTAAACCCTTTATCATTTTATATTTCTTTTAAAAACATCAACATATTGCAAGATTTGATGAGTTTGAAACCACCAGTGTATTTTTGTAAGGCCCCTTGTGATTACCATCATTTTAACATTATCTCTGAGCTATTTTTATTGCATTGTCAAGACTTGACATTAGAGACCTTGGGGTTATCTCTTGAGGCTTGTTGATAGAGATCTATCTTTCAAGAGAGGTAGAATATTATATTCTGTCTGATTTGTCATTGTGCAAAAAACACCATCAACAAGACTACAATATAGTGCTTATAGATCACATAATGGTGAAAGTACTAAGTCCACTGGGATAGTCCAAACTCTTGAAAATGCCAAAGTTTAGTGCTCATTGAGATTCGTATTGCATATGTTGATGAACTAATGTTAATGAGGGCATGTTGTCAACATAGTGATAATGGAACACTGAAGTTCACATGAATGAATTGACGATCACTGTGTTACTAACAACTTTCAAAGGGATAATGGAACATACGATGAATTAGGACATGTCTAGGGTTTTAATGTAGCACATGAAGTTGGTTGTTGAGGTGTGTAGTAGTAATGGAGAAGACAACTTTGGTCAATAATGAGTGGAAGAAAACATTTCTTCTAATGATGTATAGGATAAAATTTGGATGGAGGTGCTATAGCATAGAAGGGATAAAGAGGCAAGACCAACAAGGGATAATCAAACATATGGTGAAATAATAGAGGGTTCAATGGGATGGGAGTCAAATGCAATAATGGAACATGGGATGGACTAGAATAGATTAATGGGATGGGATAGGATGGGATAGGATGGGATAACAAAAAAATAGTGTGAACTATTAGAGGTTAATGGGATGGGATTAGGAGAGAATAAAGAAACATACGGTGAATTAGGGAAAGATAGTGGGACAAGACCAAGAGGGGATAATGGAACATAAGGTTAAATAAGAGAGGGTAATGGGATGGGAATAGAAGGGGTTAATGGAACATAGAATGGACTAGTATAGATTGATGGGATAAAAAAATATAGGGTGGACAATTAGAGATTAAAGGGATGTGATTAGGAGGGAACAATGCAACATAGGGTGACTTAGGAGGTGTTTAGAGTTTGGCTATAGTACATGAAGTGTGAACTTGACCTATGTAGTAATAATAGAGAAGAGTTGTCAAGGATGAAACATGGATAAAGATGGTATAACATAGTTCATGGATAAAGGAACATAGGGTGGAACATATGGGATCATGGAACATCTAGGGTGAAATAAATTATGGGTACAATAAGATGGAAGTAGAAGGGCATAATGACACATAGGATGGACTAGAAGGTATTAGTGAGATGGGCTAGGAGGGGATCATGGAAAATAGGGTACACTATTAAATGTGTTGGAAGGAGATACTGCAAATATACTTTGGTGTTGTCATTGATGGCAACTCTAGTTGGTGATTGGATCCGCTTATCATTGTTTTCTCCTACTAGCAGACAGATTGAGGAAAATCAAGAAGAACAGAGCATCCACCAGTTTTGTGTTCTTTAATTATCATGCAGTTTTTTGTTGTTATATTGGGTTGTGGATCTTATGGGAAGTTAATCTATGTATTTCTTGTGTTGTACAAAAATATCAGTGCCTCGTATCAAGTTGTATGCAATTTTAGAGATCTGATTGGATATCTTTTTGTTCATCAGTGTTTTGTGGCTGAACTAGATGATTTTAAGTGTCACAGATATTCGAGGAGTGTTTACTCAAATGTTTTTTGTGTTCAATCATCTTGATTTGGGTCTGATCTAAGTTTTGACTGACCGTTGTGGATGCACATTGAATATTATTCATGATTTGAGCCAATAGTTGTAAATATTCTTAAGTTTTTTTGAAGTTGACTAGTTGTGATTAAATTCTTAGTCACAGATATATATAAATGATCAATTATATCATTTTGTGTGTGTAGAAGGTGTGTCAATGTGTGTTGTGAATATAAGAAGGGTGATTGAGAAATTTATGCATTGTTTCACTTATGCATTAAACATTTTGTGGTGCGAGTTAGAGCAGAGTAGAACAAAAGTGCAAAATTAGTCAGAAGGATAGAAGATCAACTACTGAGCCTAACCATAACTGTAATCGAGCATTTATAGATGCTACTCTTTTAGTTCATTCTCTTGGATTTAATCCAATTATTTGTAAGACAGTGTGTCTTTCTATTTTGAGCACTGAGCTCTAGGAAGTGAGCCTGAATGCAAGTGCATTCCCATATTGTAAACTTCTTTTTGAGTATATTCAGATCATATTGTGGATTGGCTATCTATCGTGGTTTTTCCCCTAATAGGGTTTCCATGTAAAAATCCTTGTGATATGGTGTTGTGGTTGTTAGCTTTCTTTTCTTGCTTATTTTTCTTGGTTGAATGCTTTAAGTGGGTTAAAGATCAAAATAATAAATCTATTTTTTATAGAACACTAATTCACCCCCCTCTCAGTGTTGCTTGTTTCCAAAAATTGGTATTAGAGCTAGTTCCTCGAAAGAAGTATAACAACTTGGGGAGATCTTGGAAAGTGTTTACAATGGATACAAGTAGTCTTCAAGAACAAATTTTGGTGGCCTTTGATGATCTTGACCAATCAAAATATGAGAACCAGGAACTACAGGAAAATTTTGATAATGCAGAGTAATTCAATCAGTCATTGAAAGAAAAAATCAATGAATCAAGGGAGAAAAGAAAGGAATTGTGTGATTAGCTTAAGCAGAAGAATAGAAGCATGGAATATGAACAACTAAGTCATGCCTTGAAGGAAAAAACAAAAGAAAATGAAAAGTTTTCTAGAGAAAATTCTGCCCTAAAGTGTGAGATGGAATCCATTATGATGAAAATGACCAAGGAAATTGAAGATAGAAAGAAGAATGAAGAAAATATTGCAATCCTTGAAAGAAAAATATGAAGAATGCAACTGAATAGACAATGAATTAGAAAAATCTAGAAAAAATGAGGAAATGCTTGAAAAACAACTTGATGATCTTAGAAATGAACTTACTGGTCCAAATGAGTACAAGGAGGAATTCAAAGCAAGCTCAGCCAAGCTTGATGAACTAATTAAAGGTTAGAGGACTAATGGTGATAAGCAAGGTCTTGGCTATGAAGAATGAGAAATTTTTGGATCTAGACAAAGGAATTATGGACAAGGGAGATTTAGGCAAGGAAATCAGATGAATGGAGCTAGAAGGAATCTGGTAAGACAATCAAATGCTCAAAGATTCAATGGTTACTATTTTTCTTGCAATAAATTTGGCCATATGGCTTCTTAGTGTAGGAGTAGGATGAATCCAAGTGGACCATCATTCTCAGGTTAGGGGTGAAGCCACAATAGTGGTTTACAATTTGATGGAGGAATGAAAACTGAGAAAAAATGAGCCCATGGAAAAAAAAATTGGTTTTAGGGGTTTGAATGAACCTACAAGTTCGACCAAACCAAAAAGGCGTTTGACCGAACTAGGGTTTGAGTGAACCCATTAATTACTGGCTCCACATTTCCCACCCAATAAAATAAATAAAAATGCATATTTAAGGGGTTCAAATGAACCTTGGTTCAAATGAACCCCCCTTATTCCTTTTTCTCCCCTGAAACACAAAAAAAAACCTAAATTTTTATGCTTCAAAGCTAAGGTTGAGGATGAAAATGGAGGATTCTTCACAAACCCAACTAGAATCAGGTAGTCCTCATAATGATATATCCAATGAATATAATTTTAATATGTTTTGGTTTTATTATGTATTTGTTTTTTTAGTTTTATTAAACATAGGTTTTTCATTGAAAATGAAGGTCTCTATTCTACACATGTCAAAAAATAGAAAATTATCAAAAAAAAATTGAAAAATATGAGTGCACCAAATATTGAAGTCCTTGATCCAACAAAATAAAATTGAATTTTGATATATACAAAAAAAGATACGTGTTATACAGTCACGCTATGTCTGAATTGTAATTGGTTTGACTTCAAAACTTGATTAAAGAAAAAATATTATCTAACAAAGTGGAAGCACTAGATATCAGAGCTACAAATCTAAATTCGAAAGAATTAGAATTTTATCCTTCATGGAAACAAATTTATGCGTTATATGGTGTGCATCACTTTTAAAAATGTTGTCTTCTAAAAAAACCAATTTTTGTGGGAGATGGAAAAAGAAGTGCAATCTAATTCCAAAATTTTTGAAAAAACTATTTTTAAAATCTACAGACAAAATGTGACGAGACTGTAGTTTCCATCATCTTCAAATTCCTCACGATTTGGCTGTTATAGGTGCCCAAACGTGAAGATTTAGTTAAAAATAATAATTTTAGTGTCCAGTTTGGCCAAAAATTGTAAACCACTATTGTGTGATCACCCTTAAAGTGCTTTAATTGTAATAAGTTTGGTCATAAGTCAAGTGAATGTAGAATTGCAATGAACAACTTTCATAGAGATGTCAGATGTTATGCATGCAATAGACTTGGGAATATTTCTAACCAATGCAAATCAAGGAAAAAATAGTGGAGCAGTAGGTCTGGATAGAAAAATGTTGTGTGTTACAACTGCAACAAATTTGGCCACACTGCTACATTCTGTTGGAACAGAAGAGGCCCGGTAAAACAAAGCATACAACAGGATGTTCAGGGAAAAGGTAAAGTCACTACAAATGTAATCAGGAGGAAAATGCAAAAGAAATGGGTGAAGAAGGATCCCTTTGTTGAAGGAAATGCACCTACACCAAAATCTGCTTCTGGTAATTCCTCAAGTAATTAGTTTTAGGCCTTTGGCCTAGGGGGAGCTCTCATGAACATCTCTTAACCCCCTACCAGTAACTATCACCAAAATGTGGATAAGTCTAGTAAGTGTACAGATACCTTTTAGATGTTGCTTAACCAATTGCAGATCGTATCATACAATATTGGAGATCCACAAAGGAATTATCTCAGTTCATGGAAATAGGGTAACCAGATGAATTAGGGTAAAATCATTTATTATGACAAAAAGGGTTAGTTGTGTGAATGATAAAAAGTCATTTTTATCTTTCATTTGCCACTTTGCATTTTAGAGAAAAAGAAGTTTGGAGAGCCCTAGAGAAAACTTTGCTGAGTTGTGGTGAGATTCAAGTGTGAAGAATATTCAGTGATCAAAACTTTGATTCGTCGAAAAGGTATTTATTGGAAAAACTAGTGAATTTGTGAATTTGTAAAAATGGCCACTCCATTGTTAGTTGAAGTCAAGGATAGACCCCATCCAAAGTTCAAGTGGAATCCTTATAAGTCTATTGAGATTGAGCCCCTAGGTGTATTTTAGTTTGTACCATACAAAGTCTTGCACACTGAAGACATTAGGGCTTACATACATGCCAATATTGAAGAATTAGGAAGCTCATAAATGATGAATTTTAATTCCAACCATATAATTGGAGGGGACTTCATTGTTAAGTCAGAATACAAAACCCTAGAAGTGAAGAAGTTTACACAGTTTGTGAAATTTCCCATATTTGAGGAAAGCGAATGGGTGTGATATATTTTGAGCAGAGTTCATGCTGAGTTTATGTGGTTGAATATACCTTTCAAGATTATGAAAGAGGATATATGCATAGTCACAGTTCTAAATTCCTTCGATGGACTGCCAGTCCTAAAATCTGTAAATAATCAAATGGTTACTGATTCAATAGGTGAACAATTTGATAGAAGGGCAATGACAATCGAAGACATTGCTCAAGTGGATGTGAAATTTGCATCAATGGTCATTGGCTACAAATTCTACCACTACAGTCGGGATAATTCAGTATCTGGTATGACCATTTATGCAGCCTATCAAATGGTAAAAGAAAATGCAGATTATGACTTGTGTGAGCTGCTTAGAAGTCAACTGATGGAGAATCTGGGTAAGATTAAGAAAAATATATATATATATTAAGTATGGTAATTTGTTGATGTTTTTGTTCTTTTATTTCATGAGTGAGGTTCTGGGTGTTGGGAAAGTTCATTGGAAAAATAATCTCCATGTAGTTGCGCAAATAAGAGATATATTATTTGGAAGTGGTGATTGTTAGACCAAAAATACTACCCTCTGGGGGTACTTCAAAAATTTTCAGAATATGATGCATGCAAGAGAAAAAATTCCCACCTCAATTGTAGAGAAGTACAAAGATACAATCTATTTCATGGTAGATATTGATCAATTCCATATGGAATCTATTGATCCTAGAATGATATGGATTATGGCTATGGGATATGAAGTCGAGGAGAACATCTTGAAGATGTATGCATAATATTTTTTGAGCATGCCTTTGGATCCAACTAAAGAAAGGTCTGGAACTTATGCAAAAAATAGCATGCAAATCCACGATCAATTACAAAAGCCATAGATAGTCAGAAGAGTAAGAAAAGAAGTGGAAGTGTTTGCAGAAAACATGGGAATACCTATAGAAAAATTGAAAGAAGCTAGAAGAAAGACAAATGAAGCTGAAGCAAGAAAAGAGTCAGCAAAAACTAAATCTGCTAGTTCGGTAGGATCCTCTACCCATACTAGATCAACAAGAAGTTCCCCATCCATTCCTGCAACCAAGCCAGTTCCTGTGCAAACTCAATACAAGGGTTCTAGTAAGAGGAAGAAGAACAAGAGCTTAAGAACCTTTGAAGTCATCTTAGAAAGTGAAGAGACTAAGTTAGATGAAATTGTGAAATAAATGAAGGCTACCAAAACTCACACTACCAAGGTAATCAAGAGGAAATATTTCGGTGATGAAGAAAAGGAAAAGAAAAGGAAAAAATTGTCAAACTAGGTACAACAGTTGAAGAAGTTGAGAATGTTGTTGTCAAGGATGGAAATCTCAAGCCCCTCTGTGAATGGTATGAAATGTTTGACAAATCAGGTCAAATAATTCTTGAAGAGGCAAAAATAAGATATCTGAGTATTTTCAATAAAGTGCTTGTTGAAATTATGTCTAGTTTACCTAAAATTTTGTATGATGTTTAGGAGTCAAGAAGAGTAAATGCTAAGATAGAAGAAGAGCATATGAGAAAGAGAATTCTTCTAGACTTGTGTCCAAAAATTTCTATTGAGGAGATGAATTCACTCCTGGAAAAATCCAAGAGGGAATTCAAAAGCAAACTAATGGTGAACAAACTTATGATTGGTCAAACTAGTGTTGTTGCTGATGAAACTAAGAAAATCCTAGAAGAATTTATGTTAAAGAATAAGGTCAATGTTGAAGAAGTGAATTTTGAAGATGTATCTGATCTAGTAAATGAGGAGGTGAATGTAGATACTAAAGATAATCAGATTCCTCCTAATGTGGATAATAAAGAAGCACCTATGGAAATTGAAGTTCCTAAGGTTGTAGTTGCTAAGGAAAAGGAGATACCAAATGAAGAAGTTAAAGCTCCTAAAATAAATCAAGAAATAGTTTCTGTAGAACCAAAAGTTGAAGGAGAAGAAAAGGTTTAGGTTAAGGAAATCCTAATGGAAGCAAGAGACACTGCCGGTGCAATGAAGGAATATCCAGTGGAAAAATAGGAATAATTTGATCCTGAATTGGTTGAAGGCCTAATCAATCTATCCACCTTGTCCCCAATTCAGATAATGAAAGTTGCATCAATTGTAAAAGCTAAGGCTAGTGAGAAGATTCTGAAGTCTCACATTAAGGATAGTGAATTATTAAGTCTTGCATCTGGAGTTCTAGAGAAAATCATGCCAACTCATGTTAAGGATCCATCTAGTTCCTCTTCCGGTGAACTGAAGAAGCTCATAAATTATGTAAGTACTCATTTTGAGTCTCTTGAAAAATCAGCCATGGTTAAAGTGAAGAAGGATTTTGATAGAAAAAGATTTAGTTGGTTAAAAGAAGTGATTGCTAAGGATAAAAATTTGTTAGCCACCTATATGAAAAATATTCAAGATTATATATTTGAAGGTGGAAAGGCCTATAAGTCATGTTTGGTTTCGTCCAAATTCACTAAAGACAATGAGAAGAAGGTGAAGGATCTTGAAAAACAATTGGCTACCATTTCTAATGCTTTTGATCCATTAGCTGGCAATGTTGTTGAGCAAGAAGGTCAAGTAATATCTCTACTTGAAAAAATAAGGAGATTGAAGCATGAAAATGACAAGATTTTAGGAAGAGCATGTGAGCTCAGAGGACTAATTGGTCCAAATATTGAAATAATGGTGAATTCTTTAAAGGAAGCCAAATATGCTATGGAAGTTAGTGACCCAATGAATCTTGCGACTGCAGAAACTCAATCTTATTTAGTTTGTGGTCACATAACAATTCTAGAGAGTTTCAAAAGGGTTTGGGACAAAAAATTGAGTGTGTTGAAGAGAGATTTTGTAGATATTTTCCAATTTGTGTAAGTTACAAGATCATGCTTGTACAGTTTGAAATTTTGTTATCTTTTTGGTTCCCCAATTTTTCCATTGATGTCAAAGGGGGAGAGTTGTACATTGAAAATTTATATTCATCTTAGGGGGAGTTATATTTCTAAGCTGAGATTGAAGATTCTTTTTAAACTTTTGTAGTGGCAGCGTAATTCATGTTGGTACTGATACAACACTTAGTCATTTTTCAATAAGTGTTACCATCAATGCCAAAGGGGGAGATTGTTGGAAAGAGACACTGTAAATACACTTTTTTTTTTGTCATTTATGGCAACCCTATTCGGTGATTGGATCCACACATCATCATTTGCTCCTACTAGTAGACATATTGATGACAGTCGGGAAGAATAGAGCATTCGGAAGTTTTGTGTTCTTCGATTCTCATGCAGATTTTTTGTTGTTATTTTGAGTTGTGGATCTTATGGGAGGTTATTCTATGTATTTCTTGTGTTTTCCAAAAATCTCAGTGCCTCGTATCAAGTTTTATGCAAGTTTGGAGATTCGGTTGGATATCTTTTTGTTCATCAGTGTTTTGTGGGCGACCCAAATGATTTTAAGTGTCACGGATATTCGAAGAGTGTTTACTCAAATGCTTTTTGTGTTCAATCATATTGATTTGGGTCTGAGCTAAGTTGTGACTGACCGTTGTGGATGCACATTGAATATTATTCATGATTTGAGCCGATGGTTATAAATATTATTAATTTTTATTGAAGATGACTGGTTGTGATTAAATTCTTAGTAGCATATATATATATATATATGATCAATTATATCATTTTGTGTATGTAGAAGGTGTGTCGATGTGTGTTGCAAATATCAGAAGGGTGATTGAGTGATTAATGCACAGTTTCACTTATGCATTAAAGATTTTGTGGTGTAATTTAGAGTAGAGCAGAACAAAAGTGCAAAATCAGTTAGAAGGACAGAAGATCAACTACTGAGGCTAACCAAAATTCTAATTGAGAATTTGTAGATGCTACTCTTTCAGTTCATTCTCTTGGATCTAATCCAAATCTTTGTAAGGCAGTGTGCCTTTCTATTTTGATTAGTGGTCTCTAGGCAGTGAGTCTGAATGCAAGTGCATTCCCATATTGTAAACTTCTTTTTGAGTATACTTAGATCATATTGTGGATTGGCCATCCATCATGGTTTTTCCCCTAACAGGGTTTCCACGTAAAAATCCTTGTATTATGGTGTTGTCGTTGTTAGCTTTCTATTCTTGCATATTTTTCTTCATTGAATTCTTTAAGTGGGTTAAAGATCAGAATAATAAATCTATTTTTTATAGAAAATTGATTCACCCCCCCTCTCAATGTTGCTTGTTTCCAACGAAATGTTAATGGGATGTGATTAAGAAGTAATAAAGGAATAAAAAGTGAATTAGGAGAAGATAATGTCACATGATCAAGAGGGGATGATGGAACATAGAATGGACTAATAGAGATTAATTGGATGAGCTAGGATGGGATAGTAAAATATTTTTAAGGTGAACTATACTAGAGGTTAATGGGAAGTAATTAGGAGGGAATATTAGACCATAAAGTGAATTAGGTGGTGTCTATAGTTTGAATATAGGAAGTGAAGTGGGAACTTGAGGTGTGTAGTAATAATTTATGAGATATTTTGTGAATAATGAGTAGAAGGAAAGGTTTAATGATGTGTATAAGATGTAATATGGAGGAAGGTGGTATAATATATAAGGTGTTAAATATTGGGATATGTGATATAAAATGGTTAAAATATGCATGATGAAAGGAATGGAAGAATGAGATGGAAATTGAATGGTACATATAATTAGGATCTCACAAGACCAACCAATGTTTGTGTTTCTCATCAAATTTTTAGATTTGTATATGCAAAATTATGAAAACTAGCCAACATTGTTTTACAACACCATTAATCAATAAAGGCTACCTAAGTGTAAGTTTTTTGAGGAAATGAATTTTGAGGTGTGGAGATCAAAGGTCCACCAGGAAACTATTTGAAATCCAAAGCATGTTATGAGACAAACATTAAAATATAACATTCAACTATTCAAATGCAATAATAATATATTTAATGCTAGTTGCATACCTATGGACTCAACGTCAAGAATGAATAAGGGTCTGTAGAATGGGGAACGTCTCATGAACACTCCAACCCTAAAATTTCATCATATCTAAATTCTACTAATTTAGTTATTCTTAAATTTCAAAATATAATTTAATAAATTAAATTAAATGAACGTGTTGAATTTTACTTGATATCAATGTTGTATGTATTATTTAGCAAAATTCATTTGGCATAGCCATCACATCTACAATTGATGTAGGCTTTCTAGCTACATCCTAAGAACTTTGATAATCGTACATGCAAACAACACTACAAGCACCACAATGGTGGGGTGGAGCTCAGGGCCTACACGTCTCCTCTACATCAGGCTCTACTAGAGGCCTCACACACTATATAATGGTCTGGGTGAGCGAGCTAATAGACTCCAACATGTCCACCTCTACACTATCCTTAACAATGGAAGGAATGATAACTTGATCCACCATGGGTTTGGCCAAGGGTCTCGGTGCCAACTATGGATTACATTGGGCAACAGGTCTATCATTTGTGGAGCCCCCACCTCTACCTTGAAAGTCTAAGATCTTGTTGAGGAAAAACTCACAATAGAGTTTCCCCAAAAATTATTGTGGTACCTCATTGTTATTGCGTGGAGGTTGGTCAAATACCATCCACCACCTCTCCCAAAATTTATTTTTAATTAATTTATGGTGGCACCAATGGATGGAGAATTTCCTACTTCCATGAGACAAAGGTGCATTGGTTCTTGGGTCTATAAATAGGGCACACAAGTTAGCTTTGCTAATTTTTTGTTTTTACACATCTGTATATGAGAAACCACTAGCATAAAATTGTCTCATCGCATGCCTGTTATTCGACCAAAAATTTATTTTCTCTCATTTTTCCTACATGAGATACAAATGACTTCAACGATTTGGTAATCTCTCTCCTTTAAGGGTGGGTTTCAGTATGCTTGGTTAATCTTCCAATTGATTATTCAATGTCTCTTTTATCATTTTCATTTTGAGTTAGGATATTTTCTTGTGTTCCTTGAGGATGCTTATGAATTGATGGAGGGGTTTCAGGTTGTTCTTGTATAGGAGGCTCTTCGTGAGGGGATAATAGCAAATTATCAATGTTTGGAGGTGGAGATTCATTCCCTGAGAATTAGAACAAATTTTTATTAAAAATACATATTTCAATCTACATTCTAAATCAAATTTTAAATAAAAATAATTAAAAATACATACCTCTTTACAATCTTCGACCTCTTTGACATGTTAGCAGAATCCTCATGAAGAATTACAAGCTAAGAGTGCAAAAATTGGAAGAGATTTGGTGAGCACGAGTTGTAGAGATGAAAACTTCCAAGCCAAGTTGTAGGTGAATAGAAAAATGAAGATAGAAATACATTTTTTTATTACATCTTTTCTATTTTGTGCATGCCAAATTTGGCACTCACCAAATTTGGCATGCACCAAATGGCCTATTTTGATGTTTTTTTTTTGTTTTTTTCCAATTTGGCATCAAAATTGTGTCACGGATTGGTGCATTTACCTTAAGAAATCTTATATTTTTTGGTTGTGAGGAATATGCACAAGTGCCAAAGGAGAAGCGAACAAAGTTGGAGAACAAGGCTATAAAATGTATCTTTATCAGATAAAATTATGGTGTGAAAGGATACAAGCTTTGGGATCCTATTGTACAAAAGATAATACATAGTAGAAGTGTTACTTTTAGAGAAAACAAGCCTTCTTCTATTACATTGCATCCAAAACAAAGTAAACAGGAAGATGTGATTCAATTTCCTTCTACACCTGAGAAAGTTGAATTAAGGCTCAAGGATAGGCATGAAGTTGAGGAGAGCTCATCTAGCTCTAGGTCTTCAAAATAGGAGGAAGAACCTCCAACTTAGATTGTTCATAGGTCTACAAGGCATAGACAACCATGTAAAAGGTATTCACCTGATGATTGAAGATGTATTTTTTCTTTAAATACTAAGATGGATTGACCCAGGTTTGTAGAAGAGGAACTTGGTATGAATGATACAAAATCCTAGAAGATTACTATGGATGAAGAAATGGAATCTTTGTGAAAGGAATAATTTTGTTAGGATTCTATTCTTGGGAGATAGAATAACAAAACTCAAACACTCTCATTTGAGGACCAACCCTAGAGATCTCAATCCAATGATGAAAGGAGAAAGGGATTTGACAATAGGGTTGTCTTAGGGTTTTATTATAAACTAATGAGGGGCTCACCACCAAGATAGGGCTTGAAAAATAAAATGAAATGAAAGATAAAATTCTTAACCCTAATATGATGCCACACTTGACTAAATGACCTAGGAAAGCCTGTAAATTAGAACATAAAGGTGAGATATCAAAAGTGTGCACCTAGAAATTTATATCTAAGACTAGAATGAGCTCTAAAACACTAAAAATTCTAAAATTGTGGCCTACTGGGACTCATACGCTAGTCTGAGCATATCAATCCTAGATCAGGGTTTTTCATCTGGAATAGGTTTCTAGAAAAAGGGTATCTAAAACTGCAAAAAAAATGGAAAAATGTCTATATTGGGACTCATTCACCACTTTTGGCATATCAATCCCATTTTACCTTTTTGGGAATTCAAAGTTTAGATCTATGCTCCAATCTCTACCCTTTCCTTCCAAACCAATTTTGAGATCTAAAACCTTGATTTTGAACTTGTAGATGACTTTTGTGAAGATAGAAACCTTGCAAATGAGAGGACAACTCCAACAACTTTCTCCAACATTTTATCCTAATCTTCAAGGGATCTTCAAGCTCCAAGACACCTAGATCTCCAATCATACATCAAAGAGAAGAAAGATCTATTTTTTTGTTAGAGGATAGGGATTTTCCTAGGTCAAACCCCTTTTAGGTAATTAAACCAAATGATGAGATAATGAAATAAGGAGATGAAACATGAGACATGAAACATGAAACATGAAACATGAACAATGATACCTCGAATAATGTTTTGTAAATCTACAATCTAACATGAATAGAACATGAAGGATGTAGATCTAGATCTTGAGATAAGTGTACAACAATGCTTGATCTCGGATCTTCAATGCTACATCACAACACTAGCTCAACAACATGCTTGATTCCTAATGATCTTGAATTGCTGCAATAATTGATGGAGAATTCTACCCTTGAATGCATTAGAAATGATCTTGAATGCTCTCTTAGTGATCTTGTCAAGTCTTGGAATGCTTAACTCTTGAGTGGTTGACTTGATATCCTGAAGCCTTATATGAAATAATTATTTGAGACCTTGTTTATATAGGCAATCCATCTAATATCTTGTTAATTGGATCCCATAGACCGAAATTCATAAAGTTTGAACTTAAAACTTGGATGTCCCACTCAACCTTAAAAAATAGACCAAATGGGAGTCATACACCATTTGTGGTGTATGAGTTTCACCTAGGTGGGACTCATACACCCAAGGTGGCATATGGGTCCAATATGGGTCCCATAGGGGCTTTTTGGATAGAGAGAGTGCCAGGGTGTTAAGAAATTAAGCCTATTTGATGTCTATGTTAGGATTTTGATTGAAATGTGCCTTGGTATGCACAATATAGGGTCCTAGGGGCCTATTAATGATTATATAAAGGTCATAAATATAAGAGGGCCAAGAATCCAATGTGAAAGTGTAAATAAATACACTTTACAACACTAAATTAAGGAAAAATTTGGTCCATTCAGCTAAAAAGGGCCCCAAATCCAATGCAAAAGTGTTCAACACATTACAACACTAGATTAGGTCAATTTAATTTACACGACTCCTAAATTTAATGTGAAGGTGTGAATAAATACAGTTTACAACACTAAATTAAGGAAAAGTTAGGTTTATTTAGCTTTAAAAGGGCCCAAAACCTAATGTGGATGTCTAAAATACATCACAACACTAGATCAAGGTGATATCAAGTCCAATTTATCATTAATTATTCCTAGATTAAGTGTGAAAATGTACACGACAATAATTAGGCCCCACTTTAGTGTGAGGATGAACTTGCTTCAAACTCACACTAAAGTAGAAACTCAAGAGGGGTCGAATCATACCAATGTGGATGGTCTAGGATAATAGAGATCGAGGAGGTTGACAAGCCCCCAAGATCCAAGATCCTATGTCAAGCCAACATAAGCATAAAAAGGACATGCACAAGTTGTATGATATGCAACAAAAAAGGATACCCAAACACGCAATGTTAATAAATAAAAGAAAGAAAAGAAAAATAAGCAAAAATAAAAAGAGGTGGATCAGGTTTTGACCGTTCATCCGACATGATGTGGATTAGATCTAAGCTTCTTGTCCAAACATGCACTCTCACGTTAAGGCAAAAAAATTTCAAGCTCTTCACTGGGTGAGTAATCCAAGAAGGTGAGACATATACAACTGATATGCAGTCACACACACATGTGAGTGGCTAAGAGAAATTCATGTCTCAAATGGGCTTCCCATCAAACTATACCAAAGTTATACCTCCTGATAAATTTGATAAGGTGCCATGCAACAATGAACTTCAAGCTTCATGAGGCAGGCAAAGCTTCATATGCTTGGAACTCATGAAAATACAAGATGGCTCCATAGGAAAGCAAAGTTTGGTATGCAAGATGGCCATATAATAGTTGTTGTAAATGAAAAATAGTGTAAGGTACATTCAAAGGGATTCTACTTAATTCATGTGAGGTATCTTCTTAGGGAAAATCATGCCTAATGTCTCCAAGAGAGGAAAAATCAAAGAAATATCACACTCTTAGAGGAAATAAAACCTAATGACACCAAGAAAAAGGAAGCATTGTAAGAAAAAAGAAAATAACACATTGAAACATGAGTGTCGATGTATGCCCCCACTTTAAAGTAGATGCCAACACAATTGCTATGAGTAATTTCTTTAAAGTAGAAGAAGACATGTGAGCTTATTTAGAAAGCCCTATTCCATGTCATATGTTTTTGATAAGCTATGTTATCAGTAAGTATGCCACATGTGAGCCAACTTATGGCATGTCATCCACATCCCAAGCTTGCTCTTATATGTACATGAAAGGAAATCAACTAGCCAAAAGAGACAACAAAAATTGACATATGAGGACAAGGCTAACCTAACCCCTTGCCCCCACTCAGTGCAAGACAAGGATGAGCCAAATAGGATGAAAATAAGTTTCAATTAATAGAGGAATTTGGTGCTTCAACACAAGGAAGACCACCACACTACTTAAGATGTTGAATTTTATCACTTAAAGCCTTACATTCATTAGTAGCATGACCATGAACTCTATAATATGCACAAAATGAACTCTTGTAATAAAATTTCTTTTGTTTTCTTGGAGGGAGAGACATCAACCAATCTTGGAGTAGTCTTGATAAGATACCCTCTTGATCAATGGTAGAAGATGTTCCTTTATTTTTGTGACTATTAAGGTGAAAAATAGGGTAGACCCAAATGCATGAACAAGAGGATCTACCACTGATTTTTCTAAGACCTTAAACACCTCAATTATGTAAAATAAGATACCAATAACAATCATAAATGCTAACTAACTATTATAGCAACTATGAGGGAAGGTTTTAGAGCACAAAAGGTTGTGTACCTAGCCAAAATTTGTTTTTGAGCTACAAAGGACTTATTTGCCTTCAGTGGCGACCATGTCCTTTTAGTGTTTCAAAATATTGATTTTAGGATCCTATTCCTTGATGTATGCACTATTTAAATCCCTATTACCAAGTTTTGGAAGTTAATATGCAATTTTGTAGAGCTCTTTCTATGATCTTGCAATGTAGATGACAACTTTTGCAACTTTTCCAACTTTGACAATCTTGCTCCACTTGATCTTCAACCTGTAAATCTCCAATTGCACGCTCAAAGGTAGAAAAAATTGTTTATTTGTTAGTGAATGGGGTTTTTCCTCAATCAAACCCCTTGTAGGTAATTAAACCAAATGATGAAATGAAGGAAATGAAGCATGAAACATGAAACATATTTAATTGATGTCACCTTAATGTTGTCTTGTGAAACAAATATGCAAACTATCATGTAGTGGCCATGAAGAATGTAGATCTTGGATGTGAAATGATGGTAGTAAATGGATCATCAATGCAACATTAGATATCTTACCTCAACCACATGCATGAATGCATTAAACCCTTGACATGATGATATGATCTTGAATTGTTGCAATAAACTCTTGAAATCTAGCTTGAAATGCCTTATGAATACTCTTGTAATTCTCTAATGCTTGATCACTTGAATTCTTGAATTATTGTTATATTGTGTTAGGAGAAACAATGTGAATTAACCCCTTATTTATACTAAATTAGGAGATTAACCCAAAAAATCAAAGAATTAAGTCTGACACCAAATCTAGAAATAAAGATAATTAAATTCCCTCCTGAATGAAATTCAAAAAAGGGGATCTAATTAAGGGAGGACCCATTCACCACCTCGGGAAAATGGGTCCTACCTTAGTTTTCTAGGACCTAACCCCAGGGGATTGAAAGAGGGTTGAAAACCCATTCTGTATTAGCTGAGAAAGGGGGGTCCTCTTAAGGGAGGACCCATTTTCCATTAATGGAAAATGGGTCTTATCTTAGCTTACCAGGACCAAACTTTACCCAATGAAATTAAATTATTATTGTTGAGATAGATCTTCGGGAGGTGTCAAAATTAAGGCCTAAATTTAAATCAAAAGGGGGTTAATAACTCCAATTAACCACAATTAATTAAGACCACTTAGATAAGTGTGAAAGTTTCTTAAAACACTTTACAACACTTAAACAAGGTACACATTATGTAAATTTTGTTTATAAAGGAGCCCATAAGGCTTAATTAAGAAAATACATCCTAGAAAAGTGTGAAATTGTGTTACAATACTTTACAACACATTTGCAAAGGATTAGTTAAGGAATGTTCTAGTCAAATAAAGGTCTTAGAATAGTGTGAATTTGTACACCACTCAAAGACATCATTAATTCAACTTTAGTGTCAATTATCAAACCAAGTAAGGGAAAAGGCTTAGTTTTTTCATAACTAAATTTTCCCCCCACTTTAGTGAAAGTATGACCCCATATCAAATTCACACTAAAGTAGACATCCAAGACACTTAAGTATGTAGCAATAAAAAATATACATGATCATATCCTATTAAAGGCCAAAGAAAAATAAATAAAAGCAAAGGATCAAGCACAACTATTTCAACATGATATGATATGGGGTTGTTCGTCCATAACATGTGTTCTCACTTTGGGGTAGTGGAACCTCACTCTATCCACTAGGTGAGTTGTCCCAAAATATGTGTATGGTCACTCTGGGGTAGTGGAACCTTAGTCTATCCACTAGGCGAGTTATCCCAACGAGGTGGAAAATTAGAGAATCATATTAACCTCTCATACCATACAAAATTTGTCCTCCTAACAACTTTGATAAGGCAACACAAGGAAAATTCTTTTTTAATGTAAAAATTTTGTTAAATGGGATTTTTATTTGTTCATGTAATGGTATTCCTCTTAGGGAGCATTGTGCCTAATGTCTCCAAGAGAGGACATGTTAACAATGTCAGATCGTCACCCATGGGATGCCTCATTCACATCATGCCATGGTAGTAGATCATACACTCTTGGATGAAATCAAACCCAATGACACCACCAAGAAGAGGAAACACCACAAGAAAAAAGGAAAAAAAAACCATGAAATTTTCCAAAAGATGTCATCAATGTATGCCCCCACTTTAAAGCGGTTGATGCACCGTCACTGTGAGAAATTGATTTAAAGTAGCCAAATTTTTTTCCCAAGAAATGAGAGCTTTCCTTGGAAAACCCTATGCCATGTCATATGTTTCCAAAGAAGCTACAACATAAAATAGGATGGGTTGCCTCCACAAATATAATGCTAAACCTAGAAAGAAAAGTATGTCACATGTGAGCCAACTTAAGGCATGCCATCCACATCCCAAGATTGCTCTTACTTATACATGGAAGGTGTTCAAATAGCCAAAAGAGACAATGACAAGTGACATACTAGGATAAAGCTACCTAAACCCTTTCCCCCACTGAGTGAAGGACAAGGATGATCCAAGGATGGATGATGATATGTTGCTCCTTGTGATAAGGAAATGATTCTAAATGAATGTAAATCATGCAATAGTGAGTATGATAGGATCCTACAACTATTACATGGCGAGGAGAAGCAACTATTGTCATTGAATATGATGAGTAAAAAAAGTAGCAACTTGATGCCTATATACTAAAAGGTTCCCACATGTAGTATCTATCAGTTCAGGATGTAACAAAGTTAAAATTTTATTGGAAGAATCTTTTGTAAGGTTGTTGATATTAAGTGAAGGTTTGTTTGATGGTTTGACATCTATCAGAGGACAATAACCAAGACCACGAGTCAGTTCTTGTGTGGTAGGATAAATAGGGACATGGATACCTTGTTCTCTATCACCACATCCATTTCCACTATACCCAAGTTGTTTTGTAAGTCTATAACCTTTATGAATATTTTTTATTTGTTTTGGGTTCGAAGGTTTCTCATAACCACCTTTATCAAATTTTGTCATGTATGTTGTCTTTTCTTCTAGATTAGTTGAAGTTGATATGTTTGAATTTTTTATTGACATTACCACTTTTTTGTTTCCCTTTGTAGACTCTTTTTCATGATCTTGTACTCACCCATGTATGTAGGTATAAAATTAAAGGAACTTGAAGTATCTTCCAATAATTTTGTGACCTCTTCAATAATATTTTTTTTTCTTTCTCGACATGCAAACAACATTGGGGTTTAGGATCAATCTTGATTATGTACACCTTGTTATGTATGTGAACAATCTCATTGTAAATCGGTTGTTGTGAAACATTATGATCATTGAGTTTTTGTTGAGGTGGTTCTAATATTAGCATAGGTTTATTTTGAACTTGTGGTTGTTGTGAAGGTGGATGAATGGTAAGTTGAGGCTTAGGTGGCTCAATAATTAGAGGAATCAAAGGAGCTCTAATGTTCATAACCTCAAAACACTTGTCCTTATTTTCATGATATCTTAGCGAAGGGGAGTCTAATGTCACTTCATCATCTTCATCTAAGGAAGTCACATCACTATTGCTTGAAAGACATGTGTCAATGTTATCATTTGCTTGCATCATGATATCTTCACTAGGAGAGGTTTTAGGAGAGCAACTAACTAGATGTTTGTGACATTCATTTTTTGGTTCTTCTAAAGTGTCTACATCACAATGAAGGGAGTGATCAATGGTTGGATTTTCTTGCTTACCAATGATGACATTATCTTGTTCAATAATTTTGTTCCTAAGGGAAGAGAGGAAAATAGGACTCTCACAACTCTCATCAATTGGATCTTCTAACACAAAAGTATCTTTGTCATAAATAGGAGAGATATTAGGAGAAGGAAAAAATTGACTATTATGATTTCCCATGAATTCATCCTTGTTTTCTAAGGTCTCATTCTCTTGTGCCATAATATCTACCCTAGTAGGGGAGATTTTAAGATGTTCATCACATTCCATGGTTATATTTTGTAAGGTAGCTTCATCACAAATAGGGGAAGCCTCAAGAGAAGGACAACTATGAGTTTTATGATCACCAATGATTGGATTTTTGTGTTCAAATATATATTCCCAAATGGTAGGGGCATTAGGAAAGGGAGAAACAAGATTCACATGACTGTCAATAAGTGTATTGTCTAACACCAAGCTATGTTCTTCATATGTAGAAGAGATATTAAGAGAAGGATAAATTTTATGGTCATGGTTATCTAAAACTACATCCCCATGTCCTATAATGTATTTTAAAATAGGAGAGGTACAATTGACATATCTCTCAATCATTAGATCTCGCCTCCTCATAAATTTGATTTTCATGATTGTCTATGATTCTATCCTCTTTCACTAAAGCATTCTCACAAGTAGGGGAGGTTTTGGGAGATGAATGGAGACTAGGTAATGTAGTGTCAATGATCTCACCATCTTGTGTCATAATATCTTCCAAAGGTGGAGGAGGAGAAGGACAAACAAAACTTTCATGATTCCCCATGATTGCATCTTTGTTCACCAAAATACCTTCATCACTAATAAGAGAGGTATTGGGAGAAGAAAAACTATGATCTTCAAGGTTATCTATGCTTGTATCCTCTTCTATCACATCATTCCCACAAATAGGAGAGAAAGGGAGGGGTGTAGATTTAGGGAAAGTGTCAAAATTTTCACTCTCTCATACTAAGAGACTCTCATAACTAGGAAATGTATTGAATGAGTGACTAACATGCTTATTGACTAACTTTTTCTTTGAAAACATGGAAAAGATGGATATTAACATTTGTGACATGCAATGTAATGACCTAGAATGAAATGAAATTGTCAGATTCTAAGCAATGAAATTTATTGATTAAACAATGCAATAAGCTAAAAAAGGAAATGTTTTGATGCAATTTTGAACTTTTAAGAATGCAGTGAAATGAAGCAATTTAAGCTAAATGTAATGAAATTGATGAAACAACAAATTAGGAAAATGAAATAGAAAGATAACATGATGCAGATCAAGGGATTAAAATGTTCCAAAAAACTTAGACAACCAAAAACAAGTTCCTTTTAACATCAAACAAATGGCCTTCCTTCACAAATCACCATAATTGTTTATAGCCTTTCAAAAAGACCTTTTTGGAAATATATTTTGACCAAGACATTATCTAGAGAAAGGGAGACCCATTTAGGATACCCATTTTTCCATTATTACACATATCCAAAAATAAGATAGGGTTGCTTTATACAGAGGGGCTCAAAATTTGACTGCCCTACTTCTAAAAGGGTTTTTTTGGACTGTTTCTCTACAAAATTAGAAATTTCTGGTGAAGAGATCCTTTTCCCACATGAATAAAATGATCCCAAAACTTTTAAGGATGTAGACTATTCGAAGAAATAATTTTTCACCAATTTGTAGCATTTTCCCATGGAGAAAACTTGAGTTATGGAAATCTTTTGCAAGTTTGAAACCCTAGGTAGGGTTTAGAATGTTTTTCACAAAAATGCTCACATCTCTCTCAAAACTTCATGAATTCTACTCTAACAAAAAAAAAAAATGATAAGACACTCATCTACAATATAAAATCACCATTTTATCCATACAATGCACCCATAATTCGTACAATGTGACATAAATCAAAAGAAGTAGGGAAAACATAGAAAAATAGATGTGCAAAAAAGAGATTTCATTCCCAAAACTTCATTCCAACCTCTCCTTTCAAGAGTAAAAAGCTTATTTCAATTTTTAAAAACATATTATAACCATCTCCAACCATATTTGGTTTAGTTACATCAAATTACATTAGTTTGCAAAAAATTGCAAAGTTGCTTGACAACGTTTGCATGTTTACTTAACCTTGCACCTAGAGACTCCACAATGACTCAAATTGACTCCAATGAACATGAAATTGCCTAGAAATCTACCTTATTACATGAATTCAACTTTCTCATGAAAAAAATCCAAAATTTTACTACCTAAAACCAAGGTGCACTTGAAAGCCACTGTGCCCCTGCACCATAACAACACCAAACAGAAGCCAACATTTGAGATTTTAATGTCCTAAAAATGAAAATCAGTAGTTAATAATGATTCATTCACCAATAAGGGTGACTGGGTCTTAGGTGTTTTTGGGATTTTTCTATGGATTTTAGAGTGGATTTTGATGCTTTTTCTAGAAGCTTCAGATTAGACCTGATCAGGGACTTATTCGCCAGTAAAGGTGAATCGATCTTGGTTAGGTATTTTTAAACTATTTTTTTAATGATTTGCAAGTTCTTAGTTATATCTTTCAATTCCAAGTTTGAAACAGTGAGCTTCTGCTTCAACTTTTCCAAAAATTTAATGAAAAAATGCAATGGAAAGATGAAATGAAAGACCTAATTTGAAATTTTATTTTATTTTGATTTTCAAATGCAATTGTATGATATCCAAATGAGATGAAAAATGAGTGATTTGTTTTTGAAATTTTCAAATTTAAGAAGTACAAAACAATGCAAATCTAAATCCTATATGATATGCAAAATTTCAATGCAAAAGAAGAAACCCTTAAATGAGATCTTAATTTAATGTAAATCTAAATGCAAATGAATTCAATATTTTAACTTAATATGTAATGAGAGACTCCAAAAATTAGAGAATTTCAATGTTGAATGAGTCAGGTTCTCCAAATAATGTAAAGGTGAAAAATAGGGTAGACCCAAATGCATGAACAAGAGGATCTACCACTGATTTTTCTAAGACCTTTAACACCTCAATTATGTAAAATAAGATGCCAATAACAATCATAAAAGCTATGTACTTGGCTAGAAATTTTTTTTGAGCTACAGAGGATTCATTCGCCTTCAATGGTGAATGTGTCCTTTTAGGGTTTTAGAAAACTAATTTCAGGATCTTGTTCCTTGATGTCTGCACTCTTGAAATCAATGTACCAAGTTTTGGAAATTAGTATGCAATTCTATAGAGCTTTTTCTGTGATCTTGCAATGTAGATGACAAATTTGAAAATCTTGCTCCACTTGATCTTCAACCTATAAATCTACAACCACACTTTCAAGAGAAAAAAAAAATTGTTTATTTGTTAGTGAATGGGGGTTTTCCTCAGTCAAACCCCTTATAGGTAATTAAACCAAATGATGAAATTAATGAAATGAAGCATGAAACATGAAACATGTAGTTGATGTCACCTCAGATGTTGTCTTGTGAAACAAATCTATAGGCTATTATGTAGTGGCCATGAAGAATGTAGATCTTGGATGTGAAATTATGGTTGTAAATGGATCCTCAATGCAACATTAGCTATCTTAGCTCAACCACATGCATGTAGACATTAAACCTTTGAAATGATGATATGATCTTGAATTCTTGCAATAAACTCTTGAAATCTTCCTTGAAATGCCTTATGAATGCTCTTGCAATGCTTTAATGCTTGATCACTTGAATGATTGAATTATTGAATGCTTGTTATCTTGTATTAGGAGAAATAATGTGAATTAACTCCTTATTTATACTAAATTATGATATTAACCCTAAAATTCAAAGAATTAAGGCCAACACTAGATTTGGAAAGAAAGATAATTAAATTCCAAGCAAAATGAAATTCAAAAAAGGGGGTCTCATTAAGGGAGGACCCATTCGCCACCTTGGATGAATGTGTCTTGGATCAGTTTTCTAGGACCTAACCCCAGGGGATTGAAAGAGGGTTAAGAACCCATTCCAGATCAGCTGAGAAAGGGGGGGTCCTAATAAGGGAGGACCCATTCACCATTAAGGGAAAATGGGTCCTAGCTCAACTTACCAGGACCAAACTTTACCCAATGAAATAATTTGTTGATTAAATTATGATTTTTGGGATAGATCTCCAGGAGTTGTCAAAATTAAGGCCTAAATTTGAATCAAAAGGGGGTTGATAAATCCAATTAACCACAATTAATCAAGACCACCTAGATAAGTGTGAAAGTGGTTTAAAATACTTTACAACACTTAAAAAGGCACGCATTATGTACATTTTGTTTAGAAAGGGGACCATAAGGCTTAATTAAGCAAATACATCCTAGAAAAGTGTGAAACTATGTTACAACACTTTACAACATCTTTGCAAAGGATCACTTAAGGCATGTTTTAGTCAAATAAAGGTCCTAGAATAGTGTGAATGTGTACATCACATTACAACACCACTCCAAGACATCATTAATTCAACTTTAATGTCAATTATCAAACCAAGTAAGGGAAAATGATTACATTTCTGTTACTTGTTGGAAGTGGATTCACTCTGAGAGGGGGGGGTGAATCAGAGTGATACAAATTTCAACTCTTAAAGCACAACTTAAACTTCTTAACCTTTAACACAATATGATATATTTTTTTCGAATCTTAACTCAATGAAACTTTGTTTGTGTAACTGAAACTTGAACCTCGACTTCACATATAACACTTATTAAAAGCACTATATGATATGTTTAACTGAACTTTATGAACAATCTTGCTATGCTTTTTTATACTTTTCAAAACAAAACTTAAAGACTTCACAAAATATAACTTTGAAAACATTCACATATGGAGTACAAAATGCAGATTTCAATTTTCTCTATGAAAGACTTTTTGCATCGGATTTACACACATTAAATTTGCATGAAAAAATTGAACATTTTAAAGTATTAGAGCATTGAATGAACAAATTTTACAAATGACTAAAAGAAAGGTTATGCAAGATAGGCACAAACCACACAAAAGAGAGACACAAAAATTTGTCGAGTGGAAAACCCTCTTGGGGTAGAACAACCACTTCAAAATTCTTTGTAGGCTTAAATCCAAAAAATGTTTACAATACTTTATGAGGACCAACTCAATGATAATGTGGAGCACCAACTCCAATAACAATGTGGAGCACCAAATCCAATAACAAATTGAAGCACCCACTTCAGATTAGAAGCACCAACTTCATCAAAAAAAAATAGTATTGCAACCTATTAGGACCTTATAACCCCAATGGCTATCTACAATCACAAAATCACAATAGGATACAAAATAATTTTTCAATAATGCCCAACTCAAAATAATCTCTGTAATACAACCAGAGATGAAAACAATATAAAATCTCTTCTCTTCTTTACATAATGATATCACAATAATATACAATACTCTGTTCAGACTATGTCTTCTCTCTTTCCATCTCATCCCCATGTTATATGTTTCTGCCAAGTATATATATAATTTTTACAAATAGTTATCCATCCTTATCAAAAACCTGTATTCAATAACCAGGGTTTATAAACTGGTAAGAACAATAATATTTTATCATGATACCCTTCAAGGGGTTTTTAAAGAATAACTATAGAAAAACAATAATATATCAATGAATGCCACTGAAAATGATAAAACCCTTGAGTAGAATCAAGTTAATGAAAACTGTGATTAACCTTTAACAAATTTCTAAAATTTAACAAAAAAATTAACCATGAAATCAGTTACCTTTGAAGCCAACAAAAAACACTTTCAAACTAAAAACAAAATACATGTTAGGGTGGCCAAAATGTTACCATCTAACTGTGCAAATTCTTCATAACAGTCTCACTTAAACTCTTCTAGCTTTCAGCTTGAAAACCAATTGTATACCATAGTCTAATTTCCTCCATGGCGGCACTGCTAGGGTTCACTGTGTTTACAAAATGAAACAAATCTTTTGTTTACGGTCTATTTCTTCCTTCTAATCAAAACCCCAAAACAAAATGAATGAAAATTGAAATCCATAAAAGATATCACAATCATTTTGGAATCCATGTATAACCAACACAATGATGCATTCAATGAGTTCCAAATCATAAGTCACACATTTTTTCCAAGTCATCGTGTCAACACAACATGCCACTGCCCATGTGAATTCAAGATACCATAATAATTGTCGCTGCCAACTTACATTCACATGAGTTATCATTTTCCAATGTTGAGTCAAATGAAATATGTCTATGCATACACCAACTATACACACAAAAGAATGAGCCTGATAATAATGTGAATGTTGTCAGCCTTAAGTGCTAAAAAAATGCACTTTAAAAACAAATAGTAATATGAGCAATAGAAACCCGATACAACTCAAGAATTTTAATATTCCTTGGTCATTGCCATGTGACTTCAAATAAAGCCAATCTCATGTCAAATAGAGGAGGCTTGAAATAGTATTACTTGAACACTATTTGTCAAATAAACTCTTAGCCCAATAATAAATACTATAGTCGGCTTGAGTGCAAAGTGAATGCACTTTAAAACTAAAACAAATGCCTTAATGCCGACCAAGGAATTTTCCAAAAACTCAAATCACTAATAAACCATGTGCCAAGATAAATTATAAATATGACATATGAAAGAAAATCAAATATTGAGTCCATGTAAAATGTGAAGGCCCAAGTGTATGGCGAAATACACTTTGTAAGAAATGATATGAAAAGTCCAAGAAATACCATTGCTTATGAAGCTATATACAATAGCCAACTCAAGAATACAAAATTGATTGTGTATCAACCATGTATATGTTTGAATAGAATCAAGTAAGAATTCAAAAATCACCATGCCAAAATGAGTCCAATCAGATTCAGTATCAAAATGATATAATGATCAAACATGTAAAATGATATCACCTGAAATCCAATACCAAAACCCAACACCTGTATAAGCAAGATAACCTTTATCTGCCCATGAAGCTCAAACTGATCAGTACCACAAGATATAACAAATCTGAATATAAACCAAATCCATAATTCTATCCAATACCAAAGTGCCACCATGAGTCATAATACCAAAGTGCCAAAACTGAACCAATAAACATGCCTAGACTAAAAAGCCATATTATCAATTTTGACATCAAGGACAAATATGCACAAAGAGAAAGTCAACAAACTCCACCTTTTTCCTTGATGGAAAAAACTCTGAGCCATCTAAAACAAATCACATCTGAATGGAGGGCCAATCAAATCACATCAATGACAAACCAAAGATCACTCATCTTTCTCCCCCTTTTTTGTCTCAAGGACAAAAAAAGACACCTATAATATGTCATGAAATATAACAACCAATAAAAAAATAGCTACAGAAACAATGTTTACCAAGTAACTTTTCTCCCCCTAAACCATAGCACTAACATGTCACTGAGCCATGCACATAACCTGCCCAATAATATCGACAACATCAGTAGAAGTAAGATTGAGCAAGAAAAACTCTAAGAGAAAGTCATAATATGCACTATCATTGATGGACCAAATGAACTCTTCCACTTTGCTTCCACTAACCAAGCAATCTGTCAAAAAATCAAATCAAAGTTAACTATCCTTAAAGCACTGTTTCAAATTTCCCTTTGTCACAAAGATATTACTTTCTCCCATCTTTATAAGAAAACAACACTGCTTCAAGTATATCCTTATATTAATTACATGGATAAATAGAATATCATTGCATCCACAACAAACAAAGACCTTGTCAATACTTAAGGACAAATTGCAACATGAAGTTCCCCCTGATTCTTTGAAAATGAAATGCCGAAAGAGGGACTTGTCAAAGTAAGAATGTTGTATCTAACTGTGTTACCATGATACTACAACATTATTCTTCACCTTATGATCCATCACATTTCTACATGTTCTCTATCCAAACACAGCACAAAACATCAATTGCTGATCCACCAAAATTTTTAGGTACTATTATTGATATTGTCAAGATATAGTATCACAAACAAATTCAGTTTGGATTTTACTATTGTTCATACTATACTCACTGTCCACCATAGAAGAGTATGATGTTTTAACAAAAAACACCTGTTTATAGCACTATCAATAGAGAACAAACACTAATAATGATTAGACTGTCTATCCATCAATTTCATACAAAGAAATTCATGCTATCTTTTACATCTATGTTCATAGTTACACTTGTTAGAATGAACCAACAAAGTACCATAACATGTAAGCCAAACACCATGAACTGCCAAGTTATACCAAATCAACTATAAAAAATGCCATCATATATACTATACTGCCAGCATACAAAAGAATTGTTATAGATGGGAAATATTCATTGAGCTATGACATTTTGTCACATTATCATCTGCATACTCACTGTCATAACACTAGTATTGCTGCCATACTCCTGCAAATACCATACATCTGTAACAAACAAAAAAAATAATACCATTGGAAAACTGAGACTGATATTAAACAATTGCCTGCTTATTTCTGGCCTATGTCTAAGCAACAAATGTTGCTTTTACTGATGTTGTCTTGTCTTAAGTAACCATCTCATAAACCCTAAAACAATTTGACTTTCCAATCTAAACATTAGATAACTGTTATATCAAACCAAATGTAACTACATGTTGAACCGATACTTAAGCCACATGTTGAACCAATGCTTAAGAAAAACAAATGGTGCAAATAGATAAAAAAGACTCTCCTTAAGACCATGCATAATTTTAAAAATATTCAGACAAAAATGTTTTGAAACCTTGTTCCACATTGCTTCATGAAGAAGACAAAATTGCATGGGTTAAAAATTATAATCTTTCTTCTCCATCTCCTCAGACATAAAATCCTCATATCACAGAGCCTTCCTTTTTATGAATGGTATCAATTCTCTATTCATTCTCAAGAATTTATTTTTTTCCATAACTAAGACTATGTTAACACACAATCCTTCATGTAATCAAAATTTGCAAACTATTTAAAAAACCAACTAAACTACAAAGATTTGATTGCAGTTTATATTTTAAGGGATGTAAGATAAAACTTTGAAGCTCACCCTACAATCACAAAGATTTATTAGTGAAAATAAATAGGAGGAAGATCATAGAGAATCCTCCTCAACTAATTAAGCACTTTCACACTAGTCACTTCATAGATATTTCCCTGTGTCCTTGAACCAGTTATAACTATTTCTCCTGATTTCCTTTTAATTTGACACCCACAATCATAAAAATAATACATAAATCCTGATCACATATTTGTGTCACACTTAATAGATTGTGTTTTAAACCTGCTGCAAAATAAACATCTGGCAAGAAAATGTTGTTACCAAAAACCATTGTGCCTTTTGCCATAAGTTGTATGTAATCATCGTTACCAAACCATACTAAACCAAAATCACCAAATTCAAGTTCATTAGAAATAATTTGGTCCCCTATAATATGATGACAACAACCACTATCTAAGATCCATGTATTTTGAACTTTAGCATGCAATTTAGTTTGACTAAAGATACCTCTTGGTTCTACATTTCTCTTTTTAGGTATCCAAATCAACTTAACTTCTTTTTGCATAGTTGTATTAGAAAGACTAATTTTCTTCTTGTTGGAAGCTTGTCTAGATCTACCACATTTAGATTTTATATTTACATCTAGAAAATCACTTGAATTACTCATACAACCCATACTTGACTTGTCTTCATAAGACCTTTGTTTATTTAAGAGACCTATAAAATTATCGAATTCCTTTCTAAGATTGTTGATTTTAGTTTCTAATATATAACACTTTTCTTCCTTGGATTCCAATTGCATCCTTGTAACCTTAAGAATTTCAACTTGATGTCTTAAATCGGTAATTTCTTTTTCAGTGATTATAATCTTACCTAGTAGATTCTCAATATCTTGCTCAACCTAAATTTTCTGGTATACTAAGTTCTTCAAATTTTGAACTTTACTAGGAGAAATTTTTAGTTCATTCTCAAAACCATTCAATTATTTATTAGAAGTAGAAGTCTCTACCATTTTCTTGCAGTTCCATTTTATTCATTGTGGCCATAAATATAGTTTCACCTTTTAGATCTACTTTGTTATCTTCTAAAATAGACTGATTATCTGGTTCTTTAATTGAAACCTTTTGTGAATCAAATTCAGCCATGAATAAAGTTTCATCTTCATCACCAAGTGAGTCATCTATCTCAACATCCAAGTCTTCTTTGGTAAAGAGACTTTTTTTCTTTTTGAAGTTAAACTTCTTTTTAGGGTCAAAAACCTTTTTCTTAAATTGTTTTTCTACTTTCTCATTATCATTGGTTTGATCTGGATAAGGACATTTAGCTTCATAGTGACCAACTTTTCCACAATTAAAACATTTGAAAGGAATTTTTCCTTTATATTTCTTTGTCAACTTTCCTACCAAAAGAGCTTATAAGCTATCAAACAATTCTAATTCATTGTCTAAGTCTTCTTTCCTTTTTTTTGTAAAAGCAATCTCTTTAGAGGTTGAAGCAGAGCTTCCTATCCTCATTTCATGGGCTGTTAATATTTCTTGTAAATTTTCTAAGGTAAGTGAATCAAAACACTTCTTTTCTTCAAGAGTAGAAAGTTTAGACTCAAATTTAGGATGCAAGGTTTTGATCACTTTTTGAACAACATCAGACTCTATAATTGTTTCACCTAGACCTCTTCTTGCATTGGAAACTTCATGTATCCTTAAGAAATAAATAGCAATCTTTTCATCATCCTTCATTCTCATTTCCTGAAATTGACTCTTGAGAGTAAGGATTTTGGATTGCTTAACTTTTTCATTTCCTTCATAATTTTTTTCAAGCTTTTCCCAAATTTCATATGTCGATTTATAATGCATGACTTTGAAAAATGCATCTTTTTTCAAACCACACAACTATGCATGTTTAGCTCTTGCATTCATTTCATATTTTATTTTCTCATCATGATCTGTAGGTATGACATCATGTACAACATATTTACTGCACATTAAGTTCCAAACATCAAGATCTAGAGAAATCAAATATGTTTCCATTCTGATTTTCTAGAACACATAATCAGTGCCATCAAATAGAGGAGCTCTTTTAATAGATGAACCTTCAAGTGCATGTGCCATAATGAAAACTTCCAAGACCAGTATCAATCCTAGGTGATAAAACCTAATGCAAGACCTTACACTTTGATACCACTTGTTGGAAGTGGATTCACTCTGAGAGGGGGGGGTGAATCAGAGTGATACAAATTTTAACTCTTAAAGCACAACTTAAACTTCTTAACCTTTAACACAATATGGTATATTTTGTTTGAATCTTAACTCAATGAAACTTTGTTTATGCAAGTGAAACTTGAACCTTGATTCTCATATAACACTTATTAGAAGCACTATATGATATATTCAACTAAACTTTATGAACAATCTTGTTGTGCTTTTCAAAATAGAACTTAAAGACTTCACAAAATATAACTTTGAAAACATTCACATATGGAGTACAAAATGCAGATTTCAATTTCCTCCATGAAAGACTTTTTGCATCATATTTACACACATTAAATTTGCATGACCAACTTGAACATTTTAAAGTATCAGAGCATTGCATGAACAACTTTTACAAATGACTAAAAGAAATTTTATGCAAGATAGGAACAAATGACACAAAAGAGAGACACATAAATTTTTTGAGTGGAAAACCCTCTTGGGGTAGAAAAAACACTCCAAAATGCCTTGTAGGCTTAAATCCAAAAAAAATTACAATAATTTCTAAGCACCAACTCAATGATAATGTGGAGCACCAACTCCAATAACAATGTGGAGCACCAACTCCAATAACAAACTGAAGCACCCACTTCAAATTGCAACCTATTAGGACCTTATAACCACAATGACAATCTGCAATCACAAAACCGCAATAGGATACAAAATGATTTTTCAATAATGCCCAGCTCAAAATAATCTCTATAATACAACCAGAGATGAAAAAACTATAAACCCTCTTCTCTTCTTTACAAACTAATATCACAATAATAAACAATACTATATTCAAAATATGTCTTCTCTCTTTCCATCTCATCACCATGCCATATGTTTCTACCAAGTATATATACAATGTTTACAAACAATTATCCATCCTTGTCAAAAACCCGTATTCAATAACCAAGGTTTATAAACTGGTAAGAACAATAATATTTTATGATGATACCCATCAAGGGTTTTTTAAAGAATAACTATAGAAAAACAATAATATGTCAATGAATGCCACTGAAAATGATAAAACCCTTGAGTAGAATTGGGTTAATGAAAACTGTGATTAACCTTTAACAAATTTCTGAACTTCAACAAAAAAATTAATCATGAAATTAGTTACCTTTGAAGCCAACAAAAAACACTTTTGAACTGAAAAAAAATACCTATTAGGGTGGCTGAAATGTTACCATTTGATTGTGCAAATTCTTTATAATGGTCTAACTTAAACTCTTCTAGCTTTCAGTTTGAAAACTGGCTATATATTGTAGTCCAATATCCTCCATGGTGGCGCTGCTAGGGTTCACTGTGTTTACAAAATGGAACAAATATTTTGTTTACCCTATTTCTTCCTTCTCATCAAAACCCCAAAATAGAATGAATGAAATTTGAAATCCATAAAAGATATCACAATCATTTTGGAATCCATGTATAATTGACACAATGATGCATTAAATGAGTTCCAAATCATAAGCCACACATGTTGTCCAAGTCATCATGTCAACACAACATGTCGCTTCCCATGTGAATTCAAAATACCATAATAACTGTCATTTCCAACTCACATTCACGTGAGTTATCATTTTCCAATGTCAAATCAAATGAAATGTGTGTATGCATACACTAACTATACATGCAAAAGAATGAGCCTGATAATAATGTGAATGTTGTTGGCCTTAAGTGCTAAAACAACGCACTTTAAAAACAAACAATAAGATGAGCAATAGAAACCCAATATAACTCAAGAATTTGAATATTCCTTGGTCACTTCCATGTGACTTCAAATAAAGTCAATTTAATGTCAAATAGAGGAGGCTTGAAACAATATTACTTGAACACTATTTTTCAAATAAGCTCTTAGCCCAATAATAAATACTATAGTCAGCTTGAGTGTAAAATGAATGCACTTTAAAACAAAAACAAATGTCTTAAGCTGACCAAGGCATTTACCAAAAACTTAAATCACTAATAAACCATGTGCCAAGATATATGTAAATATGACATATGAAAGAAACTCAAATATTGAATCCATGTAAAATGTGAAGGCCCAAGTGTATGTTGAAATAGAATTTGTAAGAAATGATATGAAAAGTCCAAGCAATAACATTGCTTATGAAGCTATATATAGTAGCCAACTCAAGAATGCAAAACTGACTATGTATCAACCTTGTATATGTTTGAATAGAATCAAGTAAGAATTGAAAAACCACCATGCCAAAATGAGTCCAATTAGACTCAATATCAAAATGATATAATGATCAAACATGCAAAATGATATCACCTAAAATCCAATACCAAAACCCAACACCTGTATAAGAAAGATAACCTTTATCTGCACATGAAGCTCAACCTGATCAGTACCACAAGGTATAACAAATCTGAATATAAACCAAATCCATAATTCTATCCAATACCAAAGTGTTAGAAATGAACCAATAAACATGCCAAGACCAAAGAGCCATATTATCAGTTTTGACATCAAGGAAAAATATGCACAAAGAGAAAGTCAACATTACTATAGTGACAAAGATATCTCTTGCTTAGTACAAGATGTCAAACTTACACAAGAATCTTTGGATTTTGATATTTTGTTCTCTCCTTTACAAGAGGGTCTAAAATCTAATAAATTCAAATCAATATTGTTTTGCGTGATGACATTAACATTAAGTGAGGATTTTCTTGTTTCTTTCGTTTCTTTCAAAGGATGATACTCAAGACCACTAGTGTCTATGAGTTCAAGATGTACTAATGTTAATTTTGGCTTAGAGGGGTCTTTTGTAAGAGTGTTGATATTGAGTGAAGGCTTGTTTTTTTTCTTTTGACGAACAATAACCAAGACCGCTAGTCTTTTCTTATGGGTGAGGCTCTATAGAGACACATATACCTTGTTCTCTAGCACCACATCCTTTTCCACTATACCCAAATTTTTTATAAGTTCATAACCTCTTCTATAAAGCTTTTTCATTTCTTTAGGATTTGAGGGTTTTTGATAGTCAGTTTTGTCAAAGTTTGTTGTGTATGTTGTATTTTCTTCTAAAGTGGTTGAGGTGGATGCTTCCAAATTTTGTCTTGACATTACTGCTTTTTCTTTTCCCATTTTAGATTCTTTGTTTATGAACTTGTATCCTCCCATGAATGTTTGATTAAATTATAAGGAACCCCAATCATCTTCCAATAGCTTCATGATTTCCTCAATATTTTTTTCTTTTTCTTTTTGGTGCACAGGTTTTGCTTGTGTATTTGGTGTTAATATTTTCAAAGGATTTTCCTTGCCTTTCTCAATGCTCAAAAAACTATTTGGGTCAAGGTCAACTTCGAGTGTGTATAATTTTTTTTTGTAAATATACAAGTCATTTTATGATGAAGAGTAGAAGGCACCCCATTAATTGCATGAATCCATAGTCTTCCTAAAAGAAGATTATATGAAAGATTGTGAGGCATAACATGGATCAATATTTCTAATGTGGCATTTCTATTTGTAATAGGTAAAGTGATCACACCAAGTGGTTGTTTTCCTACATTTTCAAATCCCTTATTAGATAAAAAAATTAGGTTGAATTTTTTATTTATGCACACCAAGGTTATCTAGAAGGGATACACTACACACATTAAGGGTGGAGCCATTGTTGACGAGGGTTATTTTTATTCCCAACCTATTATGGATAGCTATTATCATGAAAGCATCATTTTTTTTTTGCATTTCCAACAGAGGGAGCTCACTTTGGTGGAAAACAATGTCAGCATTCATTCCTTGAATTAGGGCTGCTATGTCATTCTATTGCACATTAGAAGGGATAGGAACTTGTTTTAAGGAATTTTGAATCATGTTGTGATAATGAGGGGAGACTTGAATAAGGTCCCGTAATGATATCTTAGCAAGAGTTTTCTTTAGTTGTTCAACAAGATCATACTCCTTTCCATGAGGAGGAGCCAACAAGATAGGGTTAGGTAGGGTAGGATTAGGTTATGGGAGGGATGTTGAAGGTGTTTTTCTTGGTTACAAATTTTTTCTAGTGTTATATGTATGAGAAATGATATTGTGACTTGGTTGCTACAACACATTATTATTAGGTGGGTAAAGGACAAGTTCATAATTATTTTGAGTTGGAGGTTTTTGTGAAGGTGGGTAAAGGTTGAGTTGAGGTTGAATAATATTAACATCCCTTATTGAAGGAGAGTCTAATGCTATTTCATCATCTTCATCTAAGGAAACTATATTGCTATTATCAATGTTATCATTTTCTTGCACCATGATATCCTCCCTAGATTGAGAGTTTTTAGAACTAGAAGCTAATGTTCATGACATTCAAAGGTTGGTTCTTCTAAAATAACTTCATCACAAGTAGGGGAATGATAAATTGCTAATTTTTCTTGTTTATCCATGATGTCATTGTCTTGTTCAATAATGTTTTCCCTAGGTAAAGAGAGACACACAAGATTCTCATGACTTTCATCAATTGTATTTTATTAGATCAAAGTATCTTCTTCACAAGTAGGAGAGACACTATAGAGGATAAGAAAAAATGTGATTGTCAAGATTTTTGATAATTTCACTCTTTTTTTCTAAGGTCTCATTCTCTTGTTCCCTAATATCTACCCTAGTAGGAGAGCTTTTAGGGGAATAAAAAACAAGATGTTCATCACATTCCAAGGTTATATTTTGTAAAGTAGCTTCATCACATCTAGGGGGGTATTGAGAGAAGGAGAATCATGCTTTTCAATGATTGGATCTTTTTGTTCAAATGGATTTCTCCAAATAGTAAGAGTGTTAGGAAAGGGAGAAATGATATTTTCATGACTTTCAAGGGTATCTTCAAACATAGAACTATCATCTTCATTACTATGAAGGATATTAGGAGAAGAACCAATGTTATTATTTGGTTATCTATAATTACATCCATATGTTCTATAATGTCTTCCCAAGTGGGAGAGGTAGGATTATCACAACTCTCAATCATTAGATCTCTTAACACTAACATGTCCTCACAAATGTAATTTTCATGGTCGTTCATGATTGTAGCATTCTCACAAGTAGGGGAAGTGTTGGGAGAGGAATGAAAACTAAGTAAAGTGGTGGCAATGATTTCATCTTCTATTGTTATACTATCTTCCCAAGGGGAAGTAGGAGAAGGAAAAATAAGACCTTTATGATTCTCAATGATTTTATCTTCTTTCACCAAGATCCCTTCATCACTAAAAGGAGAGGTATCAGGAGCAGAAAAACTATGATCATCATGAATTTCCATACTTGTATCTTCTTCTATCACATCATTCCCACAAATAGGAGAGATAGGAGGGGCTGCAAATTTTAGGAAAGAATCAAAATTTTCATTTTCTTGCACTAAGAGACTCTCATAACAAGGAAGTGTATTGAAAGAATGACTAACATGATTATTGACTAACTTTTTCTTTGCAAACTTGGAAAAGACCAAAAATAACATTTGTGAATAATAATCTATGCAAACTCAAAATGCAATGTAAATGACCTAGAATGAAATGTAATTTTTAGATTTCAAACAAGGTAATTTAATGATTACACTATGCAATGACATGAAAATGAAATGTTGTAAATGCAAATTTGAAATTAAGCAATGCATGAAATGGACCACTTTAAGCTAGAATTAGTGAAATGCATGTAACAGAAAATCAACTAGTTAAAACAAATAACTAATGGTAGCAAACAGAAGTGCAAAAACAAGGTTTTAAATCTTGTATAAGATATTTTCAGATGTCCTTTAGGACTAAATCACTCAGAGGAGCATATGAGTCCCAATGAGGGTTTTTTTCACAATTTTTAGACAATTTTAAAAAAGAAGAAGTTATTTTTATGCTTTTTACTTTGTATGATTAGTAACCTAATTGCAAATGCATATTTTATATGATTTTCAATTATTTGAGATACAAAAAAGCAACCTATATGCACTTTCACTAATGCAAGATTTAGAAACCCTAGAATACCAATTAACTAATGCAAACCTTAATGCAATGCTAATGCTAGCAAGATCTAGGATGATGATGCACTCCAAATCCAAATTATGATGTTCTAAATATAGGTTAACCAAAATGAAAGGAAGAATTTTGTTGGGATTTTTATTGTAGAAAAAAGGCAACTTGCTTGATTTGGGGAATAATTGATGATAAATTGGACTTAATGAGGCCTTGATTTGGTGTTGTGAGGTGTTTTTCATGTCCACACTAGGTCTTGGGCCCATTGAAATGCATTTAATGATGTCTTATAAAGGTGTTGTAAAGTGTTGTAAAAGACTTTCACACTTTTCTAGTCTTAATGAGCCCATTTTCCATTAATTCAACATTATAAAATGTGTTTAATGACATTATCACATCAATCTAGAAGGCTTGTAAAATAAACTTAACCTTAGCCTAGTGTTGTAATTTATCTTGCACATTCACATTGGATGTTGTGACTTTCTAGGCTATGTGAACCTCATTTTAGTGTTGTAAAGTGTACTTAATCATACTTTCACATTGAATTTTGTGTCCCAAGCCCTAATTGACCTTTACATCATCACTAATAGGCCCCTATTACCCCATATTGTGCATCCTAAGGCATAATTTGATCAAATAACCAACTAAGTCATCATATAAACCTGATTTTCTTATCACCCAACAACCCAACTAGCAAATGGGCCCCTCTCAGACTAATTCACCATCTATGGTGAATGAGTCCCATTTGGGCCATTTTTTATTTTTGAGCAGGGAAAACTAGAATTTAAGTTTATTATTCTTTCATGCCAGCCTTGGGGATCCAATTTACAATCAAATTAGGAGAATTTCCTATAAATACAACCTTCTAAGCCATAATTCACAATCTCTTAACACATGCACACATTTCTTATCATTCATTCATCATCTATCTTCTCTATCAAGTTAAATAAGTTAGGGTTTCATCATTGCAAGTTATCAAGATAGCTTCCTAAGACATTCAAGGGTAGATTCTTCATTTTTTTTTGCACACATTCAAAATCAATCATCATGGAAAGGTAATAACTCCATTATTGCATTCTTCATTAAATTATTTCTCCATTTTGGTTTAATTACTTAAAAGGGGTTTGACCAAGGCAAACCCCCATGCTCTAACATCCAACATTTTTATTTCTTGTCTTGTGTGTTTGCAGATTTAGACATATTAGAGGCTTAGAAATAATTCAATATTGCATTGAAATTTTTTCAAGCCATCTCTTCATTGGATAAGTCAAAATACCCACAAAAAGTCACTTTTAGGCCTGAATTCAACAGTTTCATAACCAAACACCAGAAGAAGCAAAAAGTACAGACTGAAGGCTATTGTTTCCATCTTGGAATCTTTATAAATTCAAAAGTGGAATCATTTTACATGGGTGGAAAATGAGTCCCACTTCTAGGATTGATTTTGGTTTTCTGCATTTTTGGATACCTATTTGTCTGAAATGGGCTCTGGAATAATTTCACATATCTGGGACTAATTCATCCAGAATGGAAAATGAGTCCCACCAAGCCTAAGAAATTAGGATCAATGGAATTTCAAAAGTCATTTCAAGTCTCCAACAAGTTTACAAGCACACACTTCTTCAGTTTCATTCATTTTTATTGTAATTTACCTTCATTTCTGGGTGTTTTTGCATTACATAATGTGTTTTCCAACAACTAGCATTTCAATAGTTTTACGTCAATAACCAATCCATTATATCAGTTTTTTGCATTAAGATCATTGCATTTAAGCATAATTACATCATACATTCCTTATTTTGAGTGAACCACCTCAATTTGTGGGTCCTATCTCTCCTTTTAGGTGAAAGACCCTAAGAGTGCAAGAGAAGCACATAGATCCACATCAAAAATTGATGGTTTATTTTGATGAACTTGATTTTTGAATAATTTTATGATTTGGAATCCTTCATCATAGATATATCCTCGCATTGATCTTGCATTAAGGTTTGCATGGATTCATTTTCATGCTAGGTTTCAAATTTTACATTCATGAAAAGTGCATTTAGGTCACATTTTTAGCATCTAATTTTATTTTATTTTTGAAATTCTGCATTTTTAACTTAGGTCTACATCATAAAACTCAGAAAACATCAAAATCACTCAATTTTTTTTGAAAATTCTAAAAAAAGTCCCTACTGGGTCTCATTCGCCACCTTGAGCGAATCAATCCCTTTTCACCCCTAAAACTGCCCTTTATAGAATTGAAAACCCTATTTTTAGGTTTCTGTTTGGTGCCATTAACCATTTGTATCAGTTGGCTAAGTTTTTGTAACATGCATTTCATTAAATCTAGCCTAAATAAGCTCATTTCATGCATGGTGTAAATTTCAAGTTTGCATTCTCACATTGTTACAATCAACTATCATCTGAAAATTGCATTGCATTTCAACATTTTACATTGCATTTTGAGTTAGCATAGATTTTGTTATTTCAAAATTTTAGTTTCAATCTTCTCCAAATTTTCAAATAAAAAATTAGTCAATAAGAATGATCATCATTCATTCAATGCATGTCCTAGTTATGAAAGTCTCTTAGTACAAGAGAGTGAAAATGTTAACGCTTGTCTTGAACTTATACTCCCTCCTATCTCTCCTATTTGTGCAAATGATGTGTTAGAAGGGAATGCAAACATAGATAACCATGATGATCATATTTTTACTTCTCCTGATACATCTCCTTTTAGTGACGAAGGTATCTTGGTGAAAGAAGAAACAATCGTTGAGAATCATGAAGGTCTTGTTTATCCTTCTCCTCATTCCCCTTGGGAAGATAGTATAACAATACAAGATGAATGTATTGCCACCACTTTATCTAGTCTCCCTTCATCTCCCAAAACCTCCCTTATTTATGACAATGCTTTTGAGAATGATCATGACAAACATATTTGTGAGGAGGATATGTTGGTATCAAGAAACCCAATGATTTAGAGTTATAACATTATTTCTCTCCTTCCTAATGTTCCTAACAATTAGAAGGGTATATTGAACAAGAAGATCCAATCATTGGCACACATGACAATCCTAGTTGTCCTCCCCTTGAGGTATCCTCTCTTTGTGATGATTATTCTTTACAACATCTAACCATCACATGTGATGAACCCCTTGAAAGATCTCCTACTAAGATAGATATTATGGCACAAGACAATGAGATTATGGAAAAAAATCAAAATTCCCCCCCTCCTAATATCTTGCCTATTAGTGAAGGTGATATTATCATGTTACAAGATCCAATCATTGAGAATCATGAGAATCTTATGTGGGAAAACATCATAGAACAAGAAAATTCAACCATGGATAACTCCCTTACTTATGATGAAGACATTATAGAAGAACCAATCCTTGAACATCAAAAATATTTGGATTTCCATTCTCCTACAAATTCTCATCCTATGAAGACTATTATGGTGCAAGAAAATGATATTTCTTCCTTAGGGATACATCAAACCAAGACTACCAAGGTTATGAATGCACAAGTGTCCATTAGATCCCCTCAATCAATGAACCTCATACATATCTCATGGGACATCCAAAGAATCATCTAATTCTTTACCCACCATCACATAAACGACAAACTCAAAACCAACCCGAACTCATCCTTTACTCACCCAAGAATAACACTTCATACCAACTAAGTTACACTGACGTTTCTCACATATTTTACAAAGTATATACAATCAAATCCAATCCAAAACTTGAAAATCTTATGTAACAACTACAAAAAGGATGTGATGCTATAGAACAAATTCTCCATACCCCTATAGAGCCTAAAACACAAGCACGAACTCATGGTCTTCATGATTGTCCTTTCATAGAAATCAACCCATCCAGCACACCTTCACTCAACATCTATAGTATCACACAAGATTCTTCCAAACAGCCTCTAACCTTGGTACATCCTAAATTGATATATATCTCATTAAACATGTATCACATAGAAAATGTGTATCCTTATCCACATAAATAACATTAGTTGCTGCTCCTTTCCATGTAATAGTTGTAAGATAATAGCATACTCACTATTGCATGTTTTGCATCCATCACAAGGGGTAGCATACCATCATCCATTTCAAGCTCACCCTTGTCATACACTAAGTGAGGGAAAAGGGTTAGAAAGTATTCTCCCTATATGTCACTTGTTGTTGTCCCTTTTGAATAATCATTAACCTTTCATGAACGTATAAGATCAATCTTGGGATGTTCACGACATGTCATAAGATTGAATCACATGTGACATACTCCCTTTCTTCATGACACAACTTATTGAAAACATATGACTTGGCATAGAGCTTTTTGAATAAGCTCTCATACCCTCTTCTACTTTACAACAATTGCTCATAGTAATGGTGTGTAGCAACTGCTTTAAAGTGGGGGCATACATAGACAACATCTTTGTGCAAATTTCATGGTGTGATTTTTCTTTTTCCTATGATGTGTCCTCTTCTTGGTGGTGTCATTATGTTTGATACCTTCCAAGAGTGTACAATCAACTAAAGTGGCCTGATACGAATCAGGCATCCCATGGATAACCTGACACCTTGACATGTCCTCTCTTGGAGACATTAGGAACAATTCTCCCTAAGAAGTAGACCTTACATGAACAAGCGAAATCCCATTTAACAAAACATTTACAAAATGCATTACATTGTGGTGCCTTATTAATGTTATTAGGAGTATAACTTTAGTATGGTTAGTATGATGGGAAGTCAACACACTTGCATGAATTTCTCACTAAACCACTTCTTTGGGACATCTCACCCTGTGGATGAACTGATGTTCTATGGCCCTAGAGTGAGTGCATCACCTCATTTTTCTTTCCTTTAGTTCTTTCCATTGCATGATTATGCATCTTGATGATTTGACTCAGGATCATGGATCCTGGGGGCTTGACTACCTTCTTTATCTTTTTCATTCTTTTTCATCTACATCTATACACTTGAATCTCTCTTGAATGTCTACTTTAGTGAGTTCATCCTCTCATCCTCTCACTAAAGTGGGGGCTAAATGTACCGTAGAAAAAAAGAAACTTGCTTGATTTGGGGAATAATTGATGATAAATTCCAGAATTAATGAGGCCTTGATTTGGTGTTGCAAGATGTTTTTCATGTCCACACTAGGTCTTGGTCCCTTTCAAATGCAATTAACGATGTCTTGTAAAGGTGTTGTAAAGTGTTGTAAAATAATTTCACACTTTTCTAGACTTAATGAACACATTTTCCCTTAACTCAACATTATAAAATGTGTTTAATGACATTATCACATCAATCTAGAAGGATTGTAAAATAAACTTAACCTTAGTCTAGTGTTGTAATGTGTCTTGCACATTCACTTTGGATGTTGTGCCTTTCTAGGCTATGTCGACCTCATTTTAGTGTTGTAACATGTGCTTAATCACACTTTCACATTGAATTCTATGTCCCAAACCCTAATTGACCTTTAAATCATCACTAATAGGCCTATATTACCCCATATTGTGCATCCTGAGGCATAATTTGATCAAATATCCAACTAAGTCATCATATAAACCTGATTTTCTTATCACACAACAACCCATCAAGAAAATGGGCCCCTCTAGGACTAATTCACCATCTGTGGTGAATTAGTCATGTTAGCTCTCAAAAATGTGGGCAAAATGCCTAAAGAGGCTGCCAATCTCTTGATACGCTTTAGGGTAACTGACAAGGTCAAGAGAACTCAACCTTCTACTCTTTAGGTGCTGCTATACATAGGCAGGTGTACCTTTCTTAATGAAGCATACTTGACTTATGGTTATCCTTCTTGCAATGATTTATCCACAATGGCATATGCAAGTGAACAAATGAATTCAAGTGCAATAGTAATCTTCTTAATCTAAATCCTAAAATGCTCAATTAATAGATATAAAGAGAATAAATGAATCTTAATGATGAAACTACAGAGACGAGTGCCTTATTGAGTATGCAGAGTCAAATGAAATCAAGATGAGCAACACTCTCTGGAGAGAACTCAAATTATATGGCATACATTCTATTTACAACTTGTATAAACATGCAATATTGTAACTACTAAGCTCTACTTTAACAATCCAAATGAATCTCTCTGATTACTGTGATCAACTAAAAGGATTTAATCTTTGCTTGAAAGAACCAATCGATTAACCACACAGAAGCAAGAAATGTGCACTGATCAATTGAATATAAACTTGTTATATCAATTTAAACAATAAAAAAGAATCCATCTTGGAGATAGCTTAGCAATACTTTCATTAAATTCAACAGATAATTGACACCAGAAATGTGCAGCAACATCAAATGACTTTCATAAATACCTCCATTCTGAAATCATGCAACAATATTCTCTAATCTAAGAATTTTACTCTACTCTATCTACTTGTTGTGTATCGAATATCTAATAGTTGATGATCATTTTACAATTACAAACTGCCTATTTATACATGAGCATCAAAAAAATATATCATATTGAGATCACATGTTGGCCAACCGCATAATTCAGGCTCATTTCATCTCGGCCTGCAATGATAATTGAACATCCACATGTCGGCCAAAGCATTTGAATTTTATTAATCGACATAGAAACAGTCATCGAGACAAATAGCAGTCATACCAAAGGCAATTCAATCACTGCAGTCGCCCCATAGTTCTTTCTATTTTGCCGTGACATATCTGAGTCAAAGAGATGTCAAACAGATTACCTTATGTCTCCCCGAGATGTATTCCTTTGTTTCACATGTATCGTTGTGACTTTCTGATATCGAGGAGACCCTATGCAGATTAGACCATGCCATAAGGAAACACCCTGAGCTCATTTTTAGATCGCCAAGACAACACCGAGTCGGGAAGAGGCTTTGTAGATTATCCTGTGTCTTATCGAAAGCACCCTGTGATACATTCATTTCACTAAGACAAAAACATTTTCACGCTGATGCAATCTGCATCTCGGTGTGAAAAAACAAATCGGCAAGATCAGATGGGATCACCAAGATGTTACATCGATGCCCATTAGTCATACCGAGATGCATGTCCTTATGTTGTTAGTCGGTAAGACAATACAAACTCGCCAAGACCACATGCCGAAAGCCTTAACTCTTACCGATATGTGCATCTTTCCTCCACCGATTGGTGATACAATGTGAAGTTGCTATGACTTACTCAGAAGAAAAAGTCTCTCACCGATGAGCCTCTTGTGTAATATCAGTGAGACCGAAGGTCACTCGACAAGACGTTACCCTGAAGAAAATATTTTGCCAATGCATCGACATATACCGGTCAGTGTGACAATGTATATTCACTATGACCTCACATCGAAAGCAATATGTTTGGCCGAAGAAACCACCCATGTGTTGTTTGGTAAGACTCTCCCTGAGAACCCATTGATGAAAAGCCCGTGTTGGCAAGACATAACCACTTTGCTGAGATCCTATTCCAATACCGCTTAACTCTTGCCAATGAAACTCCATATGCATTAGTCAAGGAGACATTTTAAATTCAATAAGGCATTACCCCAATGACCAAACTCCTACTGAAATGTGTATCCTTTTCCTTTTCGCCAAAACCACGTGAATGTCTCACCGATAGGCACCAGTAGATGAAAACCAATCATCATGGCATTAGAAATGTCTTGCCAATAGGAAACATAGACGTTTATCAGAAAAATGGATCAGGGAGATCCTGGCCATCTCATGCTGATAAGCTTGCAACTAACATATGTTAGCAAAAATTCATTGTGGGTCGGGGAGATTGAGATAGACTTATGCTGATACGGACCACAACGTGAAAAATGCATGACCCGATGGATTTTGGGATAAATATAGGAAAAATGAAAACAAAATGTCACGATGGAAGGCCCCTTATGATGAGGACTCATATGGAAACTCAGGAGGATGAAAAATATGTAAAATCATCAAATTTTTATAGTTCTAACAGTGGCTCCGTTTGGGGATGAATGATAGTGAGATCATTGCAAGGATCCATATCTTTGGGTGAGCAGACTAGACATAGAGTGATAAACCAATGGGAAAAAAAGGAATGAATGGCAATGGAAATGAATGGAAAGTGAATGCAAAATGGAAGGGACCAAAATCCTAAACTACTGTGCATGGAAAAATAATTTTAGAGAGGATAAGCAAGAGTTGTCCATGCACTGGCAACCCTTAATCCTCTATGTTTCTCAAAAGAAAAAATGCTTCAAGAATTTTCCATGAACAGGAAATTCCTGATCTTCACCAGCCATATTCTGTAGATAGTATGAATCTTCACTTTTCTTTCCAACAACAACAAAAGGTCCCAGCCACAAAGCTTCAAATTTACCATGCTTTCACTTCTCCTAACATCTTGTGTTCCACATCAACACCAAATCACTCTCTTCAAATTTTCCATCCTTTGCCTTCTTTTCAAACAGATACTTTATCTATGTCTGTAACTTCATGTTTTGGTTTTGGGCAACTCTCCTCATTTCATCAAGTTCAACAAGTTGCTCCATTCTTTCTTCCATAGGTTCAGGAATATCCAAATCTTCCTAAAGGACAAACTTGTAGACTGGCAAAAAATTCTACAAAGGCATCCTGGCTTGTGCTCCAAACACCAATTCAAATGGGGACTTTCCAATTACTTTCTTCATAGTAATCATGTCAACCCACACAGCTAGTTTTAATTTTGAATCCCAAGCCTTCTTGTTATGTCCTAACATCCTCCTTATAATCTTCAAAAGACTCTTATTGCTAGACTCTGCCTGACCATTAGATTGTGGATGGTAAGGAACTACATAAGAAATAGTAATGCCATATGTGTCACAAAAGCTTTTGAATTCGTCTGACCTGAAACACATCCCATTATATGTGATTAACCTTAGTGGTGCACCAAATCTGGTGATAATGTTGTCCATCAAGAAATTTGTCACCACTTTGCGTGCAGCCTATTTAGTTGGGATTGCCTCCACCCACTTGGTAAAATAATCAGTGGCAACCAGTATCCACTTGTATCCTCCACTTTATTTTTCTTGTATCTCTCCAATGAAATCAATTCCCCATTGATGAAAAGGGGCATCAGCCTGCAAGGGTCGAAGTGGCAAGGCTCCTTGATATTTCAGCTTTCCAGAGAACTTCTGGCAGGCATCACAGTTTCTTACATGTGTGAAAGAATCATTAAAAACCTTATGCCAGTAGTAACCTACCCTAAGAATTTTGTGTGCAGTTGTTTTTGCTGAATAATGTCCTCCACAAAATCTATGCATTTCACTTAGAACATGCTTGGCCTGAGACTCATCCAAACACGATAACAGTATACCATCCATATTCTGCCAAAATAGATCTCCATCCATGAAAACATATTTTGATGCTTGCAACTTCAAATTTCTCTTTTGGTTGTCAGTCAATCCCTCTGGAAACTTCATGTACTTAAGGTAATGCACTATATCAGTATACCAAGGAGTGTGCTCAATGCTTGCAACTGCAGTCCCTTCATCTACATTACAAACTTGATTTGCTTCAATATTTGATTCTGCCATCAACCTAGCCAAGCCTTGTCCTCTCACTAGCGTAGTAATCTATATCTCTATGTCAAATTCTTGGATCTTGTTAATCCATTGGCATCTTTTTCCTATTACTTTATATTGTGTCAGAATATCTTTGACAGCTGCATGGGGGACATAAGCAATCACCTTTGCTCCAACAAGATATGGCCTATAAGCTTTTGTAGCCTTTACTAATGCAAACACCTGTTTTTCCATTATATCATATTTCAATTCAGACCCTTGTGATGAATTACTAAAGAAAGACATAGGCTGTTCATGACCATCCTCATTCTTTTGTAACATAACAACAGTAATTGTGTGCATTGAAGCAAATGAAAATATCTAAAAAGGCTTAGCAAAATCTGGAGATTTAAGGACATGATCCTCCTTGATGGCCCTTTTGATAGATATGAAAGCTTCCAAGGCCTCTTCATTCCATTCCATTTTTTGTCAGTTCTTCAACATTTTTGATATGGGCTTAATGATCTCAACGAAGTTAGAAACAAATCTCCTAACAAAATTAATCTGTCCAAAGAATGATTGTATAGCTTTGATGGTTTTGGGAATAGGAATTTTATCAATAGCTTCAACCCTTTTAGGATCTATCCTAATTCCTTCTTTTGAAACAATATGTCCTAAAAGCTTACCCTTTGTGACTGCAAAATGACACTTCTTAGGATTTAAGTTGATACCCTACTCTAGGGCTTTAATAAATACCTTCTCTAGATGTTGTACATGATCTTTATCCTTCTTTGAATAAGTAGTCACGTCATCCTAGTACACCACCATGATAACATTGATCAAATCTGCAAATGCCACATCCATAGCTCTTTAGAAGGTCGCTCTTGCATTAGTGAGACCAAATGGAATTCTTATGTATACATACATTCCCCAAGGAGTTGTGAATGTTGTCTTATATTTCTCAGATTCTTTGACCTTGACCTAGTTGTATCTTGAAAACCCATCCATCATGGACAACAGTTCACACCCTGTTACCTTATGCAATATAGCCTCCATATTGGGTAGAGGATAATTGTCCTTGAGAGATGCCATATTCAAATTCCTGAAGTCCACACATAATCTGATGTCTCCATTTTTCTTCCTCACAGCGACCAAATTTGAGACCCACGTTGAGTGCTTGATTGGTTTGATGATTCCCCCATCTCTGAGCTTTGTCAAATCTTCTTGCATTTTAGGCTCTAGTGTTGGATTTATGGGTCTTTGCTTTTGTCTGAATGGCTTAGCATCTAGCTTCAATGGTATTTCATGCTGAAACAAATCTTCCCTGTATAATTTTAGATCTTCATAAGACCAAGCAAAGATGTGTTTATACCTTCTCAACAACTCTATCAACATTCTTCTAATTGTAGGGCTTATCTTCTTTCCTATGTACACCTTTCTTGGTGCTATCTCAGTCCCCAAGTTAACCTCTTCAATATCTTCTCTTCTGACTGGTGTTTGCTTCATGAGGGACCTATCATTTCCATCATACAACCTCTCCAATGCCACCAAGCCCTTAGGAAGCTTATTTATTTTGAGTTGTAAGATCTCCTTGCCAAACATTGTCTGCTTCCCATCTACTTCCTCGAAAAAAGCATTGAAGTCAATTTCCTGGGCTTCATATTGATCTATACAATTGAGCAATTTCAAAAGGTCAGTATCATCATTGAAAACCTGCCAATTGTAAATGTTATCAGGAACATCAGGCCTTCTCTTGAATTCAATCTGTGACACCCCAACCAATGTGATATCATCTCTTTTTAGTGCCACATTTGCTAAAAGATTAGCCATTATGTTCTTTGATCCGTAAATCCACTCAATTGAGAAGACATCAAATAATTCAATTGTGTCCCAAACAACATTCGTGTATTGTTTCAATCTTTTGTGCTTTGCTGCATATTTCAACTTGATTTGTGAAACAACCAACTTAGAATTTCCCAGAACAACCAGCAACTTGATTCTATGTTTCACAACTATGTTTCAATTTTTTGTGCTTTGCTGCATACTTTGCCACATTGTTTGTACATTCAAATTCTAACAGAAAAGAATATTTAAATTTAATACCTTTAGGTGAAACAAAAACAATCCCAATGACATTACCTTCTTGGCTACATGCTCCATCAAAATACATCTTCCACACTTCATTGCAGCTTTGTGCCACATGCTTTTCAATTGGATCACTATTGGTTAATTCTGGCTAGGCTAATTCAGTCTTAAAACTTCCAAGATCAACATCACAAAAACAATTGATCTGATCTTGAGGTACATAGTCAACAAGTTGGTTCATTCTTGGCTCCCTATAAAATTTCACTTCTTGACCATCCACTGGAGTAGTAGCATAAGATAAATCAAACTAGATGTTTCCCCCAACTACTATTTTCCACTATCTTGATAGAAGCATACCAAACTGCGGAGTATCAATTACTATTATATCTCTATTATATGCCACTTGTGGATAAGTATCCAGTTTGACTTCAACACCTCTCATAATGCCTACCATAGGTACGGGTCTGTTATCCATTGCATAACACTTCCCTTCACTGTATCAACCCACATGCCAAGCTGCTTCATAACTCCTACTGGCATGATATTTATAGCAACACCAGAGTCTATCATGCCATTCCTCAGCAGTTTGTTATTTATGAGTAATGTAGTGAAAAAAGGATCCACTTTTGGGGGAGTTGCTAACACATCACTCAAGCAGACTTCTGAGATATTTACTTTCTCTTTCCTATTGATTGATTTAATAGCTACTCTATTTTTATAATTCACATGTTTTTCATTTCCATTTGTTATCAATTGAACAACATTATCTCTGTACTCCTTAATTTTCATCATTTCAAGTAGTGGAACAAACATTTTTACCTGGGATAATGCCTGAGTGAAGTCAAAAGAAGAGCCCTCCACCTTAACAATCTTCTTTTGCTCCAATGTTTCTCATTTGCTTTCTTCCTTCTCTCTTTTATTAAGCTAACCAGGATTTTGCGTCTCTTGGTGTACTTCCTTCACTTCCTGCGTTTGGACAAGCTTTTGTTCACTTTTATCATGTTGTTTATTTTCTAATTTCTTCACAGTTCCTTGTGTTACCTTCTGATCTTTCATAAAGATTACCCCAAGAATGCCCTCCTCATTTACTGTTCTTTTTCTCAACCAGTATTTACTCCTTGTTTCCTCAACTGTAGCAATAGTTAGTCTCTCTATTTCATCTTTGGTGAGTCTCCTCATACTGCATTAAGTAGGCACCTCAACCGAATGTGTCTCTATATAATCTTCTTCAAAATTAGAAAGAACCTACTGTTTAGCCATATGGACATTGTATCTCTGATTTGAAACATCATACTCATATTCTTCATCCTCTGAAGATGAGTACCTCTCTTCCACATGGTGAAAAGTGTTTGAAGTCAAATACACTTTGTGATCTTCTCCATTATTTTCCATCAACATTCCCTCCTCTTGCATCCTTTGAGCTACAACACAATAGTCTGGGGAATGTGGCTTATCACAAGCTTCACAAAAGTAATTGCTACTGACCATATAGGTTCCCTTCTTGCTCAATGGATCAAGAGTCTCTTTGTTTCTTGGCCTAGCTATTATAGGTTTTCCATCCTTCCAGTTTGTATTATATGACATGTCATGCAACCTCGGACTTTCATTTTTGTATGTGTTTTCCTGTCTGTACTGATAATTGTTACTTCACTGAGGAGCCCTAGGGTTATCTCTTTTATTGATTATACCTCTAGCCTTCTTGTTGTTTTCAATTGTTAGTGCTATCTTCTGAGCTTCAGCCATATCTCTTGGGACCCTATTTCTTAGTTCATACCCTATTTTAGGATCAAATGCATTTAAATAAACACTCAATGCTACAAAATCTGGAAACCTTGATCTAGGAGGTACTTTAGTCTGCAACTTGTTGAATCTTCGGTTGAAATCATAAATTGAATCATTCTAATTTTTTTGAATTCACATCAATTCATGAAGAGCTGCATCTGGTGCATTTAGATTCCTATATTGCTCCAGGAATCTATTCTGGAACATTTGGAGAGAATTACTTGAGAGTGCTGGAAAGTTGTTGAACCAATCCCTAGCATCTTCAAAAAGTGACATCATAAATAGCCTCATATGCAAATCTTCATATGGCACACCTATGTCTTGGATAAACACATTGAAATTCTTTAAATGTTCTGTAGTAGTAATTGCATTACTTCCTGTAAATTTAGGTACCAGACCTCTCTAGCTACCATCCATAGGGTAAGGGTATAGATGAAAACCTTCCAAATCAAACTGTCTAATCATTGTTGTATACTGGCAAGGGGGAGGAAAAGGCAGGTACTGATATTGGTTCATAGGATTGTTATATTGTGCATTATGTTGTGGGACAAAAGGCTGACCATGAGGTGGCTGCATATTTGTATGTTGTGAGGGAATATGAGGTGGATGATTTCGCTGATTATAGTGATTTCATGTCTGATGGTGAGGAGACACAAGTGGATTAGAAGGCCCTGCACTATGATTACCATGCTTATGAGGTGGTACATACTTTGGGGGGCAATCAACTGTCTGAGAAGTAATTTGAGCTTTCAGCAATGCAACCCTTAGTTCCTCTATCTCCTTCCTTTGTGATTCAAACTGTGCTTTTACCTCCTCAGGAAGCTCATGATCAATATAGTCATTTTGATTACCTTCCATCTTTTGATCATATTCATGCTAAATTATGATTCATTCAGCCTCGAGTTTGGCTCTAAACTTAGCCTGTTTCTAAGGATTATAAAAAAAGAAAGGATTTCTTTGATCTTTAGGGGTACAAAGTTCTACACTTGAATTATCTCTCCATGTATCATATGTTTCACAATGTGCTCTTGATGTTTTGTCTTTGCCAGTGATGCACATGTCCTTACTTATCCCTTTTCCCTTATCAACCTTCTCATCTTTGTGTGTCCACTTACTGCTGCTAGCAGAAGCTCCAGTATGACCTTCCCTGTATTGAGATCTTCTTCCATTCATGTTTGATCAGCTGCAAAATTTTTGTTAGAGTCGCCACTCACTTTTGTAAAAGATGAGAAAAACTTGATGTTTCTTATTCCCAGCAGAGTCTGTACAAAGTTCCTAACTCTATAATTAAGGCCTTGATTCTGAATGTATCCCCAGCAGAGTCACCAATTTGTTAGCTCTCAAAAATGCAGGTAGAATGCCTCAAGAGGCTTCCAATCTCTTGATACGCTTGAGGGTAACTGACAAGGTCAAGAGAACTCAACCTTCTACTCTTCAGGTGTTGCTATACCTAGGTGGGTGTACCTTTATGAATGAAGCAAACTTGACTTATGGTTATCCTTCTTACAATGATTTGTCCACAATGGAAGATCCAAGTGAACAAATGAATTCAAGCGCAATAACAATCTTCTTAATCTAAATCCTAAAATGCTCAATTAACAGATATAAATAGAATAAATGAATTTTAATGATGAAACTGTAGAGACGAGTTCCTTATTGGGTATGTGGAGTCAAACGAAACCAAGATGAGCAACACTCTCTGGAGAGAACTCAAATTATCCGACATACATTCTGTTTACAACTTGTATAAACATGCACTACTGTAACTACTAAGCTCTACTTTAACAATCCAACTGAATCTCTCTGATTACTATGATCAAATAAAAGGATTTAATCTTTGATTAAAAGAACCAATCAATTAACCACACAGAAACATAAAATGTGCACTGATCAATTGAATATAAACTTCTTATATCAATTTAAACAATCATAAAGAATCCATCTTGGAGATAGCTTAGCAATACTTTCATTAAATTCAACAGATAATTGACACCAGAAATGTGCAGCAACATCAAATGACTTTCATAAATACCTCCATTTTGAAATCATGCAACAATAGTCTCTAATCTAAGAATTTTACTCTACTCTATCTACTTGTGTATCGAATATCTAATAGCTGATGATCATTTTACAATTACAAATGGCCTATTTATACACTAGCATCAGAAAAATATATCATATTGAGGTCCCATGTTGGCCAACCGCATAATTCGAGCTCATTTCATGTCAGCCTACAAAGGTAATTGAACATCCACATGTCAGCCACATCATTTGAATTTTATTAATTGACACATAAATAGTCATCGAGACAAATCGCAGTCATGCCGAAGGCAATTCAATTTCTACAGTCTCCCCATAGTTCTTTCTATTTCATCATGACATATCTGAGTCAGAGAGATGTCAAACAGATTACCTTATGTCTCCTTGAGATGTATTCCTTTGTTTCACATGTATCGTTGTGACTTTCTGATATCGGGCAGACCCTATGCAGATTAGACCATGCCATAATGAAACACCCTGAGCTCATTTTTAGATCACCACAAAAACACCGAGTCGGGAAGAGGCTTCGTAGATTATCCTGTGTCTTATCGAAAGCACCCCATGATACATTCATTTTGCTAAGAAAAAAACATTCTCACATTGATACAATCTGCATCTTGGCATGAAAAAACAAATCGAAAAGACCAGACGGGATCACCAAGATGTTACATCGATGCCCATTAGTCATATCAAGATGCATGTCCTGATATTTTTAGTTGGTAAGACAATCCAAACTCACCAAGACCACATGCTGAAAGCCTTAACTCTTACCAATACATGCATCTTTCCACCACCGATCAGTGAGACAATGTGAAGTTTCTATGACTTACTCGGAAGAAAAAGTCTCTCATCGACGAGCCTCTTGTGTAATATCGGCGAGACCGAAGGTCACTCGCCAAGATGTTACTTTGAAGAAAATATTTTTCCTATGCATCTCCATAAACCGATCAGTGTGACAATGTATATTTGCTATGACCTCACACCAGAAGTAATATATTTGGCCAAAGAAACCACCCATGTGTTGTTTGGTAAGACTCCTCGAGAACCCATTGATGAAAATCTTGTGTCGGCAAGACATAACCACTTCGCTGAGATCCTATTCCGATACCGCTTAACTCTTGCCAATGAAACTCCATATGCATTATTTAGGGAGACATTTTAAATTTGATAAGAGATTACCTTGATGACCAAACTCCTGCCAAAATGTGTATCCTTTTCCTTGTCACCAAAACCACGTGAATGTCTCGCCGATAGGCGCCAGTAGATGAAAACCAATCGCCATGGCATCAAAAATGTCTTGTCGATAGGCAACACAGACGTTTATTAGAAAAATGGATCGAGGAGACCCTAGCCATCTCATGCCAATAAGCCTGCAGCAAACATATGTTAGCAAAAATACATTGTGGGTCGGGGAGACCAAGATATATTTATGCCGATATGGACCACAACGTGAAAAATGCATGACCCGATGGATTTTGGGATAAATATAGGTAAAATGAAAACAAAATGTCATGATGGAAGGCCCCTTTACTTATGATGAGGACTCATATGGAAACTCGGGAGGATGAAAAATATGTAAAATCATTAGATTTTTATAGTTCTAACAAGTCCCTTTTCGGGTGGGACTGATTCACCCAAGATGGCAAATGAGTTCCATTTGAGCCATTTTTAACTTTTGAGCAGTAAAAACTAGAATTTAAGTTTATTATTCTTTCATGTTAGCCTTGGGGATCCAATTTATGGGAAATTAGGAGGATTTCCTATAAATACAACCTTATAAGACCTAATTCACAATCTCTTAACTCATACACACATCTCTTATCATTCATTCACCATCAACTTTCTCTATCAAGTTAAGGACGTTAGGGTTTCATCATTGCAAGTTATCAAGATAGCTTCCTAAGAAATTCAAGGATAGATTCTTCATATTTTTCTACACACATTCAAGATCAATCATCATGGAAAGGTAATAACTCCATTATTGCATGCTTCATTACATTCTTTCTCCATTTTGGTTTAATTACCTAAAAGGGGTTTGACCTAGGAAAACCCCCATGCCCTAACATCCAACATTTCTCTTTCTTGTCTTGTGTGTTTGCAGATTTAGAAATATTAGAGGATTATAAATCATTGAAGATTTCATTGCAAATTTGCTCAAGCCATCTCTTCATTGGATAAGTCAAAATACCTACAAAAATTCACTTTTAGGCCTGAATTCAACAGTTTTAGAACCAAACAACAAAAGAAGCAAAAAGTGCAAAGTGAAGGCTACTATTTCCACCTTTGAATCTTCAAAAATTCAAAAGTGGACTCATTCGCCATGGGTGGTGAATAAGTTCCACTTCCAGGCTTGATTTTGGTTTTCTGCATTTTTGGATACCCATTTTGTCTGAAATGGGCTCTAGAATAGTTTCATAGATCTGGGACTAATTCGTCTAGAGAGTCCCACCAAGCCTAAAAATCAAGATCAACAACATTTAAAATGTCTTTTCAAGTCTCCAACAAGTTTACAACTGCACTTCTTTAGTTTCATTCATTTCTATTGTAATTTACCTTCATTTCTAGGTGTTTTTGCATTACACAATAGGTTTCCAACAACTAGCATTCTGAAAGTTCTACGTTAATGACCAATCCATAATATTAGTTTGTTGCATTAAGATAATTGAATTTAGGCATAATTACATCATACATTCCTTAGTTTGAGTGAACCACCTCAATTTGTGGGTCCTATCTCTCTCCTTTTAGGTGAAAAACCCTAAGAGTGCAAGAGAAACACATAGATCCACATAAAAAATTAATGGTTTGGGATTCTATACTTGGGAGATAGAATAACAAAACTAAAACACTCTCATTCAAGGACCAACCCTAGAGATCTCAATCCAATGAATAAAGGAGAAAGAGATCTAACAGTAGGGTTGTCCTAGGGTTTGATTATAAACTAATGAGGGGTTCACCACCAAGCTAGGGCTTGGAAATACAAATGAAATGCAAGATCTAATGCTTAACCCTAATATGATGCCAAACTTGACTAAATGACCTAGGAAAACTTATAAATTAGAATAGAAAGGTGAGATATTAGAAGTGTGCACCTAGAAATTTGTAGAAGATTGGAATGAGCTCTGAAACACTGAAATTCCTAAAACTTAGGCCCATTGGGACCCATACACCAGTCTGGGCATATCAGTCCCAAATCAGGGTTTCTGGTCGACAATGAGTTTCCAGAAAAAGGGTATTTGAAGTGTAAAAATTTGGAAAATTTTCTATAGTGGGACTCATACGCCACTTCTAGTGTATCAGTATTGTTCTACTTTTTCTGTAATTCAAAGTTTAGATCTGTGCTCCAATCTCTACTCTTTCCTTCCAAATTGATTTTTGGATTTGAAACCCTAATTTCAGACTTGAAGATGACTTTTTGTGAAGATAACAACCTTGCAAATGAGAGGAAAACTCCAAAAACTTTCTCCAAGCTTGTAACCTAATCTTCAAGGGATCTTTGAGTTCCAAGACACCTAGATCTACAATCACACATCAAAGAGAAGATTTTTTTTTTTTTGTTAGAGGATAGGGGTTTTCCTAGGTCAAACCCCTTTTAGGTAATTAAACCAAATGATGAGATAATAAAATAAGGAGATGAAACATGAGACATGAAACATGAAACATGAAACATGAATAATGATACATTGAATAATGCTTTGTAAATCTACAATCTAACATGAAATGGCCATGAAGGATGTAGATCTAGATCTTGAGATAAGTGTAGGAGAATGCTTGATCTTGGATCTTTAATGCTACATGTGTAGGAAAATGCTTGATCTTGGATCTTTAATGCTACATAACAACACTAGCTCAACAACATGCTTGATGCCTGATGACCTTGACTTGATGATGGATCTTGAATTGTTGCAATAATTGATGGAGAATTCTACCCTTGAATGCCTTAGAAATGATCTTGAATTATCTCTTGGTGATCTTATAACATATTGGAATACTTAACTCTTGAGTTCTTGACTTGATATCATGAAGGCTTATATGAAATAATGATTTGAGACCTTTTTTATATAGGAAATCCATCTAATATCCCATTAATTGGATCCCACATGATGACATCCATAAAATTTGAACTTAAAACCTATATTTCTTACTCAAAACCTTAAAAATAGGCCAAATGGGACTCATACACCATATGTGGAGTATGGGTCCCACCTAGGTGGGACTCATACACCCAAGGTGGCATGCGGGTCCCATAGGGACTTTTTGGAGAGATAAAGTGTTGGGGTGTTAAGAAATTAAGCTTATTTGATGTCTATATCAAGATTTTGATTGAAATATTCCTTGGGATGCATAATATAGGGTATTAGGGGGGCTATTAATGATGATATAAAGGTCATAAATGCAAGAGGGCCCAAAATACAATCTGAAAGTGTAAATAAATACACTTTACAATACTAAATTAGGGAAAAGTGGGTTTATTCAGCTAAAAAGGGCCCCAAATCTAATGTGAAAGTGTTCAACACATTACAACACTAGATTAGGTCCATTTAATTTACAAGCCTCCTAAATTTATTGTGAAGGTGTGAATAAATACACTTTACATGACTAAATTAAGCAAAAGTTAGGTTTATTTAGCTTTAAAAGGGCCCAAAACCTAATGTGGATGTGTAAAACACATCAAAACACTAGATCAAGGTGATATCAAATCCAATTTATCATTAATTATTCCTAGATTAAGTGTGAAAATGTAAATGATGACATTTTTCAACACTACACTTTGAAAAAGAATGATACATAGGATCTTGTGTCATTGCTTAAAGGACGAAAAAACTATTGGTTGTAAATGGGTGTTCAAGAAAAAGATTGGTTTAGATGGAGGTATTGAGGAGTAAAAAGAAAGGTTGGTTGTGAAAGGGTTACTCTCAAGTTGAGGGTGTTGATTAGGGTGAGATATTTTCTCCTATTGCAAAAATGAAATCCATTATAATTTTTCTTTCTATTGTTGTTGCTTATGATTTAGAGGTTAAGAAAATGGGCGTCAAACTACTTTCCTTCATGGTGACTTGGAGGAGGATATTTATATGACACGGACAGAGCACTATGTGGTGAATGATAAAAGTAAATTGGTTTTCCAATTGAAGAAATATTTGTATGGTTTAAAACATAGTCCTAGGATGTGGTACCAAAAATTTGATACATATGTGTTGAGTTTGAGATTTGAGCATTCTATATAAAATCATTGTGTTTATTATAAAACTAATGGTGATTGTTTCCTATTTATTGCATTATATATTGATGATATGTTATTCATTGGTAAAGGGAAAGGTATGATTTTATAACTAAAATCTCAACTTGCCGCTAAGTTTGAAATGAAAGATATTCTAGTGCAACTAAACACATTCTTGGGATGGAAATTAAAAGAGATAAGAGTGAACAAAAAGTTATGGCTTGGCCAAAGCAAGTATGCAAACTCAATTTTACAGAGGTTTGATATGCATGATTGTAGACCATTGTGCGCTCTTATTTCAGTTGGAACAAAGTTATCTATTTCCAATTGTCCAACATCTCCATTAGAGATGGAAGACATGAACAAAGTGCCTTACCAGAGTGAAATTGGAAGTTTTATGTACACTATGGTTTGTACTAGGCTAGAAATTTCCCAATAAGTGGGAGTTCTTTCCAGATACATGTCTAATCCTAGTAGATTTCTTTGGGATGCAGTTAAAAGAGTCTTCAGATATTTTCATTGTACCTCAGATTATTCCTTATGTTATCAAAGTAATATGATTGGAGACGAGATTTCCCTTGATATTCATGGTTATGTGGATTCAGACTGGGTAGGTGTTGTTGATAGAAGAAGATCCGCCAGTTCTTATGTGTTTACTTTATTTGGTGTAATTAGTTGGATGAGTAAGTGAGAGGTTGTGGTTTCTTTGTCCACTACCGAAGTAGAGTATATAGAAACTACTCATGCTTGTAAAGAAGCCATTTGGCTTAAGAGACTGTGTTCAAATATTAGAATAAAACAAGGTGTAGAGACAATTTATTCTGATAGTCAGAGTGCAATATGTCTAGCCAAGAACCAAATGTTTCATGCTAGGACCAAGCACATTGATGTACAATATCATTTTGTTAGAGATATGGTCAAATATGGTAGGGTGAATATGGTTGAGGTAGAGACTTTGATGAATGTTGTTGATTCTTTAACTAGTCCTATGAGCACAAAGAAGTTTAGATGGTGTCTAGAGACTATAGGTCTTTTTTCCCCTAGTAATTAGAGATGATGATGATAGACTTTTGTTGTCCTTGCAAGATGTTCAACAAGTGGGAAATTTGTTGGGAAAAAGTGTCTCAACCTTGCAATTATATACAATTTATTGATAGGATATATGTTGGTATGTGGTGATTGATCATGCAAATATTGTACACTCATAACAAGATGTGGTGTTCAAGGTAACACCTCAAAAAAAAATTCACTAACACATCAAGGTTTTTCCATTAACACATCAAATGGAAAATCACCTTATAAAACCTTAATTCTAGAAGGTTTCAAAAAGGCTTTTTATAAGCGAGTGGGATGTATGTAAATGGTAGTGTATTCTAAGAGTATAATAGCTCAGTCAAGTTTTCTCTTGATCTCTGGTGATGATACTCCTGTGAGAAGCTTGCTTTGCAAGTATATTGTCGTAGTATATTAAAATGCATACCCCTGCAATTTCACACTTGTTTGGGCCTGCCTTGCTTTATTTATCCCTATTTATGTCGTAATTGGTCCTATTTTTCATCCAAAACCCCTATCCTAAAAAATGTTATCAAAAGATAACTGATAATTTAATGATTTTGTCTATGTCCTTGATTTTGGACTGGGACTAAAATACCACCTAGGGCATCCTTTTCCTCCATGGGTCTTGGGACCCTGATTTTGAATGTACTTGAAAAGGTCCCTTTTTGGAGTTCGTGCCCCAATATTTGATCCTTGGGACTAAGACACCACCTAGGGAATCTTAGTCCTACTTGGCTTATTTTTTGGGATTTAATTTCAAATTATGGTAGGATTTAGTCTCCTTTATTTAATAAATTCCTATGTTAGGTTGTTGTGGTGTAATTTAAAGATATTAAGCATGAATAAGTATAAATACAAGCCTCCTCCACTCATTTATCACAACAATAATTCAAGTATTAATTCCTAAGGAAGTTTATGCATTCAAGAGTAATTCATTAAGGATTTGGATCCATCATCAAGATTCAAGCATCATGTCAAGGGTTTAGTGCATCCATTCATGTTGTTGAGCCAAGATTGTGGATGTAGCATTGAAAATCTATTTGCAACCATTTTTCACATCATATCCAAGGATCCAATATCTACATTCTTCATGACCACTACATGGTAGATTGTAGAGTTTCTTCACAAGACATCATACAAGGTGACATCATTTATATATTTCATATTTGACGCTCCATTCCATTCATTTCATTATGTTAGAATTGGCTATGGCTGCCAAGATCTTGAGACCAAATGGAAAGCACAAAAGAGAGAATATAATGTGACAAGAATAAACTGTATTCTTATCAATATGATTCAATGATATGATGTGATGTGATGTGTGTATAATGAGAGACCTCTTGGTTATATAGCCAATGTGAGATACAAGATGTCATAGGATTATGCCAAGTGTCTTAATCATATGACATGAGATAACTAATCACAATTACCTAGGTTCACATGTGTTACAAGTGAAAAGATAAGATAAAAACTAGTGACAACTAACACCTTCTAGAAAGATTCCTTCCTAGGACCTAAGTAAACATAACATGTGTAAATAAGTCCCCTAGTAATGAATTAACTAAGTACAATACTTTATTTACAATGTCACCCCCCCTTAAGTGCAACTTAGAGAGTAGAAAATTATTATGCAAATGCAAATGACACAAGATGGGTCTCAGCTACTAGGCCATGTTATGTACCCATGTACATGCAATGCAAATGAAGTCTCTCACAAATGGAGAAAAGGAGAAAATCTAGTGGGACAAAACTCCTCCCCAAAAGAGAGATGAAATACAAAAAATAAATTCTCTCAATGAAGAATGAGAGGCCAAAACCCCATGTGAGGAAAAAGACCCCATAAGAGAATGAAAAGAGACAATGCAGCCCCCTCAATGTTGAGTCTCTTGCAATGATGGTTAGTATTTCGTCATTGAGCGTTAGAGATGATCCAATCTCATCGAACAATGTTCCTCCCCTTAGGAACAAGAAAAACCAAGAATGTATGCAGGATGTCAATAATATGGATGATGTATGATGTCTCTGAAGCATGCTCAAGTGTATGATCCATGTCGGTGTTGAAAGATGACACACTCCAAATGGGAATTCTTGGCCACAATGTTGAAGAGGACAATCCAACATCTAGTAGAGATGAATTTATAACATGATCCAAAGAAAAAGATATCCCCTCTGAAGACAAAGAAGCCTCTTCCAAATGTTATCCAAAAGAATCCACACTCGCGTCAATCTGTGAAGAATGATCATGTAGAGAATGAAAAAGAGGGTCAAGGTGTTACCTCATAACAACTGAAGAAGGAGCATCTTCATCAAAGAGAAGATGAATTCTATCAATGATGTCTCCAAAATCTGCAATATGAGACTCCAAAAACAAGCCTGAAATACCTGTCAAGAAGTCATCACAAGTAGCCAAATCTAAAAGACAATGAGGATTCTATTGTACTAAATCACAATGAGCCAAAACTATAGCAACACAAGCATCATCAGGTACAAGAGTAGATGGAGGAGATGAAATGAATGACTCAAGAACTAGAACTGATGTGAGAGCCCCCAACTTGAAGAATCCAAATGTCTCCTTTGAATTGTGGTTCATATGATCAACAACCGAAGGAAAAATGTCATCATCAGAAGTAAAATGTACAAAGGTATACAACTGAGATGAATGATCAACCACCCTAGTAGCAATGATCTCTTGACTCTCCAAGTCTTGAATGATGACTGAATCAAGTGAGAGCTCCATAGTTCTCCCATCTCCACCATGTGTAATATGATATATGGAAATAAGATTGTTCATCAAATGAGGAACACACAAGATAGCCTGATAAGTGTAGTCCCCAAAACTAATAGATTCCTTCCCAATTACACTCATGTATGTATTGTTTCACATAGAAATAGGAGACAGTGCAAGGTTGAAAAGAAGAGAATATAGACTATGAAGATTTCATATGATGATATGCTCCTAAATATAGAATCCATCTCCTTGATCTTGGACCTGAAAAGCACAAAGAGATTGACCTTTATTTCCTGATGTAGATGCTAAATCAATATGACCTTTTCCCTTATCTACTGTTTTGAAGGAGGAGGAGGTGATTTATACATTCTAGAAGGTAAATCAATGTGATTCATTTTGAGAATATTTTTCAACTCATAAATATCCTTCTTGTAACAATAATGTTCTTCATGTCCATCCTTCTTGCAATATGCACAAAAAGGCCTCTCCTTCTTAGATGCTTCCCCTTTGGAAATGGATTTTTTCTTTTCTTGATTTGAATGTGGATTATTCTTTTCTTTCTTTTGTTTCTTATCTAATTCTGATTCTTTCACCTGAGTAACCAACAATGTCTAAGATTTAGATGAGACCCATTGAGATAAGCTTTTGTTGCTCATGTATCAACATCTCAGAAAATGATGCAAATGAAGTTGTAGTATATGTAGACCCCATAGTCAATCTATGAGTATGAAAGCTAGAAACAAAAGAAGCATAATCAAGACCAATTTTGTTCATTGTATTGTAGACCAACTGAATGTCCTTATCAATTACACATGCATTACATTTCTCTCTTAGATCATTAACCTTAGTGATGTAGTCTTGGATATTGTTAAAGTTCTTAGGATCAAGGCTCATCAGCTCATTATCAACTTGATAACCTCTTACTTCATCTGTAGTACGATAGAATTTTTTCAATTTGTCCCAAGATTCATGAGAATTTTTACATGATTCAATTTGGAACAACAAATCTTGTGAAACTAGTCTACGAACACATCTAAGAGCTTTGGTATGTTTTATCATCCATTTAAACTTTTTATGTATATTTGTAGGTTCAGGTACCTTATTTTCAACATATAGAGAGTGACCTTTAGTCATTAGAATACTCCATGCATCTTGATTCCATGTTGAATAATTATATGATGTGAGCAAAGAAACCTTAGAATGATCCATGAAAATGAGAGAGCACATGCAAATAGATCAAAGTAATGCACCAAGAGACCCCCCCAAATCACTCAATCAAGAAACCTCCAAAAGAAATATCTAATTTGGAACTTTTTATTTAGTGTGTTTACAATTGCTAGATGCCAAAAACAACAAGCTCGACTTGATCTTAGTGCTTAAATATGCCAAAATAGGCCAGAAAATCAAGTACAATTTTTGGTACAAAATTAGATTAATTTGATCATAGCGCTAAAAATTACACAAAAAATTATGCACTTTCAAAAAAAAATGCACCCAAAAATGCTACCATAGGAGCAAGATATGAGCTCCCAAAGTTCTCAAAATGAGGACAAAGCTACAAAACCTGTGAAAATCTGCAAATTCTAGAAAAACTAGACACCAAAACCAAAACTAATTGCACCACTATGAAGAGCATGAAAAATTAGCCCAAAATAATAATAATAAAAAATTGCTCGCAAAAAGGAGTCAAAATGAGCAAGTTATGATGCTTTGAAGTTGAACTGCGAAATCAAAAAGCTCATAGAAGAGGGGGGGAAATTTTTTTTAATGGCTCTGATGTGGCACTGAAATTAGCAAAAAACTTAATTAAATTTGATGGTTGGGCATGTGTAGGATCATCATGGAAAAAATTGGCCCTTAGGTGGCAAAATCACAAAAATTAGAGTTAGGAACTTGACATAAAAATTTGAATAAGTTATCTATATTATTTCAAAAATATACAGAAATAGAATCTATAACCAAATTGAATGTAGTTTCTAAACTTCTAGGTTTTTCCTTTTAAATCCTATTTGTTGAAAATTTGGGAAATTTCAATGGAGTAGTACTTAAATTTTAGGGAAAAAATAACAAGTAGGATGTCATCTAACTACCCTAAGCACAATAAAATGATAATATGTTTTATACAATTTTAGATATAAGTGAATGACTCATGTCCCAATGTGATGCATAATTTTTTGTAATTTTTTTCCAAGTAAATAATTAATTATAAATTTTTTATTACAATTTTTTTAAAAATATAAAGACTCATGTCTAACCACCTTAACTTGGTGAAAACTTCCTTGAAATTCATTTTCTTTTATTATCCTATAGTATGCAAAGCATAGAGATGTGACACATGTTTGATTCAAAAAATGTGTCTGAGTTTAGAAACAATGAATGTTTTCAATCAGCTATCAAACAAGACTTTAGTTGTAATTCAAATAGAAAATGAATATTAATTATTTATTAAATTCAAAGTAAAGCATAATTTATATTGGCTAAAACAGAATCTCCTTCAAAACCCCTTTTATTTCATCAATTTTTGGGTAAAAAATTAAAACCGATACATACCCTACATACCCATCATACATACTTTTTGGCCCATCATGATCCTACACATACCCAGCTATTTGAATGTCACCGTCATAAAATGGATTTCCTAGAAATCCAAGCAGAATGCTGGAGTGGAATATGCCTTCTTGGTCAAAGCAATTTCGCTCAAAATATTCTTTCATGTGTAGGTTGACAGAATCTAGATGATTCTCCCAAAATCTTTTTAGCCATCAGATTTGGTTTATTTTGAGCATCGATTTTATGTTTGTTGGCTAGGTACAAAAGGGACTCATGATGGAAGGTAGATGAGGCTATGACCTATTAATTACCACCATGTGGTGGACGGTACCGACCATGGTACATCTGCAGACTATAAAGTCTACAGACTATAGTATATGTATATATTACTTTTTGATTTTTAAATACAATTTTTTCAATAAAGATTAATCGATACAAATACAATTTTTTTGAATTTTTTCAGAATTTTAAAAAAAAACTAAATAATATTATTTTTTCAAAAAATCGTGTTGATTGTAATTATGGCAACTTGGCGGGTTGTATGACTCCCTGGGAAAAATTTGTTTGCCTCACTAGACAATTGCTCTGATTTGGATGAATTGGCAATCGATCTTAGGGTCTTTGGCCCTTTTGGACATGATGGTAGGGTCAGATTTGACCTAAAATGCTCCAAAATTGCAGCTACCTTCTAGATCTGGAAACCACACTTCAGCTTCAAACCCTATAAGATTTGCAAGTATGTCTGATTTAGATGAAACAAAAGGAAAAATCGACTTTCTCTAACCTTCCAGATACAATAGTGAGCTTAGATTTGCACCAGCAAGCTCCAATATGAACCTTCAATAAAGACCCAAAAATAGAACACCCCAAATCTAGTATCTCTCTTTAGAAAAAGGATACCCAATGGCACCCAACCCGCTCTAATACCATGTTAGAATTGGCTATGTCTGCCAAGATTTTGAGACCAAATGGAAAGCTCAAAAGAGAGAATAGAATGTGACAAGAATAAACTATATTCTTATCAATATGATTCAATAGTGTGATCTGATATGATGTGTGTACAATGAGAGACCCCTTGGTTATATAGCCAAGGTGAGATACAAGATTTCATAGGATTATGAAAAGTGTCTTAATCATATGACATGATGCAACTAATCACACTTACCTAGGTTCACATGTGTTACAAGTCAAAAGTTAAGATTATAACAACTAATGACAACTAACACCTTCTAGAAAGATTCCTTCCTAGGACCTAAGTAAAATTAGGATGTACAAATAAGTCCCCTAGTAATGAATTAACTAGGCACAAGACTTTTTTTACACCAACAAATTTCAAGGTTTAATTACCAACAAAGTGTTTGACCAAGGAAAAACCTCATTCACTAACAATCAACAAGTTTTTCCTCTCTTCTATCTTTGTGTTTGGAAACCTAGGTTGAAGACTTGAAGATCATTCGGAGTACAAAGTTGTCAAAGTTGCAAATTTGTCATCTTCACCGAAACTCACCTATAGGCCAAATTTGGAAGATTCGGGGCATCAAATCTAAGAAGGGGCAAGTACAAACCTTGGAGCTTAGGACCACACTCAGAAAATTTATAAATTTAGATTAGGACTAAGACAACAGTAAGGGTATCTTAGTCCCCCAGGTGGAATTTTTCAAAGATTCTTTCAAATCCTATTTCTTCGTCTAAAGATTCTACATCTAACCCAAAAAATAGCAATGAGACTAGGACAATAGTAAGGGAATCTTAGTACTCCCTAGCATGTTTTGACAAAATTTGTGCATTTCTAGAAACCTCATCACATTTCAGAACTTCAAAGCTACATAGCTCCTAACTTGTGGTGTATTTTTTTCATTTGATCTCTTTATTTGGCTTGCATTGCTTGATTTTGTGAGTTGAATATTAATTTATCTTTTCGAAGCATTTTCTTGGCGGTGAACCCCTAAAAGCTTAAAGAACCCCCTCCTAGGTCCTCCTTGTTGAGAATTGACTCACCTTGTGAGGTTGATACTCAATCCAATTAGGGTTCTTAGGACATTATTGAATGATAATAGGAGAATAGTGATGTTCTATGATCTAGGTTATAAAGCACCCATTGTTCATTTTGGTGAACTCAACATCTCGAGAATTCATTTTCTTATTTAGAGTCCATAAAATCCCTAGATCTAGGTTGTATTCATTCTTGCATTGCATATTGCATTATTGAAATTGCATATAGGGTTTCTAATATTTAGTGAAAGTGCATCTAGGGTTTCTCATATTTTCATTAGTGAAAGTGGATATAGGTTGTATTTTTTCTTTCTTGCTTCATTTTATCTCATTGAAAAAATTGAAAAGTGCATTGTCAATCATCCTAATTGCATTTAGGAATATTATTATTACATTTAAAATTGAAAAAAATTGTATTCACTTTTGCATCCAATTGCTAATCACTAGTTACTTTTTCTTGCATTCATTTGTGCAATTTTCTATTTCCAAACATTAGGTCCTTAGGTAGGCAACCTGGGAACACTGTTATGAACTCAAATTTTGCTATTTTTTCTGAAAAAACCTCCACTAGGACAAAAAATCCCTTCCTAGCATCTTAGTCCCTCTTAGGGTTTC